>CAMXCT020000280.1:0-25000 GCA_947184155.2 Cladocopium goreaui | reverse complement strand
TTCATATCATATAACATATCATTTATTATATATCAATATATATCATATATTATAGATCTTATGTTATATACCGTGTATCATATATAATATATCATACATCATATATATCAAATAATTCGAATATCATATCATATCTATTAATCGAAGGAAGTTTAGAGGTCAAACTTCCGAGTTATGGGCAGATGCAGCAGCAGTTGTGAGAAGAGCAATAGAGGAGTCAGAAAGGAGAAAGAATCGGAAGAGAGAAGATCAAGTGCGCGAAAAGGTAGAACAGTTGCGAAACACTGCATTTTTCCAATGTTTAGTGGCTCAGGGTCAAAAAGTAGGCTCGCTAAAGCGGTGAGTGCGGAGCCATCTGGTCGAATCAGAGATCAAAAATTGCACGCAGCTGTGGTGCGAAGCACGTGTGGAAGTCAAAACTAGACGACGGTTGGCCCGAGAGCGAAAAAGACGTTTTTCAAGCAGCTCTGAGTAAGGTAGTCGAAAAAAAATAGTCGGTGAATGGTTGGTGAATTTTATATGAGCTATGGAGGGATAATGTGTGAAAAGTAAGATTGATTAAGAAGAGGATAAACCCATGCATATGCATTGTGCTGCTTGGTAAAAGGCATCAGATGACACGTGTCTTGCAACCACAGAGACACATAGATAGAGAGAGAGAGAGAGGGAGAGAGAGAGGGAGAGAGAGAGAGAGAGAGAGAGGGGGAGAGAGAGAGAGAGAGAGAGAAAGAGAGAAAGAGAGAAAGAGAGAAAGAGAGAAAGAGAGAAAGAGAGAAAGAGAGAAAGAGAGAAAGAGAGAAAGAGAGACACAATGTAAAGAGAAAGCGATCCCGAGCTCCCTCTCTCCCCTCGCCTCCCGCGCCCTCTCCCTGCCGTGCGCACTCCCCCCGAGAACCTAACTAAACTTATCCTTCCGCCCGAAAAGTGCACAGGACGCTCGGTACCATGATGCTGGTAATTCCCACACACACACACGTTGCCGAAAAAGCTCGGTACCATCATGCTGTGGATGTCCAGAAACGAGACGCTTTTATACAGAGACGCTTTTACACACAGAAGCTTTTACACACAGAAGCTGTGACACACAGACGCTGTTACACACAGAAGCTTTTACACACAGATGCTTTTACACAGACACTTTTACACACAGAGGCTTTTACACGCACAGAACCTTTTACACACAGACACTTTTACACACACCCTTTTACACACAGACGCTTTTACACACAGACACTTTTACACACAGACGCTTTCACACACAGACGCTTTTAAACACAAACACTTTTCACGCACAGAGGCTTTTACACACAGAAGCTTTCACACACAGAAGCTTTTACACACAAACACTTTCACACACAGAGACCGGACCCGTGAAATCGCAATTTTACCTCAATTTTACCTCTGGCCCAAAAATAATTGTTCGGAACTCGGAGAGAATTGCCCAGCTGCCGTCTCTGAACAGGTCATGGCGAAGGTGAGAAATTGCATCCAAGCCATCGCCGCAAACAAGCTCACTGTTGGGGATCGGGTGCTGGTGCTGATTTCTGGCTCAGTGCCTTCCGAGCTGCGATACCTGCGGCATTTCAAAGAGGAGGGCGAATGCCATCGATTGGAACTGGACCCAGGCCTGGCGATCGAGTCCTTCCACGCACTGAAGGGGATTTGGACCAAGGGTCAGGAGCCCCACCGTCCGGGTCAGCGACCGAAGGGTGGAGCTGGATTGCCACTCGAACACCTTCCAGTCACAGACGAGCACCATTATAGATTGAAGAAGCTCGGCCAAACTTGGGCAAATTATGAATGATGATTACATAATCTTATTTCCAATATTATCTGTAGGATAAAGACGAGGCTGCCTTGCCGACCAAACCTGGGTCATATAGTAATATTGCTGGAAAGGCTAGAGGAGTCTGAAGTTTCAATCGAACATGCCTTCAACATTCTTCAACATCTTTCACCTTGCGTTTCATTTGTTGTATGGTGGTTTGGTGAAAGTGCAGTGTCCAGAAATTTGCATGAAACTCAGGCCTTTGCATGACTGATTATGTGGTGGCCCAGTCTTTGTCAAAGGTGAGCCAGTTCCGGGTTCATTCACATGACGCCAGATTTTTTCTGAAACTGGACTGGGCTGACTGCAAGTGACAGCGCCAGAGCTTGATTTAAGAGTTATCAACAGTTTCTGTCCAGATTTCACTATAGTGGTGGTATGTGGTGTTTCGATAATGTATTCAATTAAGGGCAATCATGGCGGCAGAGGCATGAAATATTGCCAATCAATTTTTCAATCCAACAATTGCATGTCTCAATCGCAGACTTTTACACACAGACGCTTTTGCACACAGACGCTTTTACACATAGACGCTTTTACACACAGACGCTTTTACACACAGAAGCTTTTACACACAGACGCTTTTACACACAGAGGCTTTTACACACAGACGCTTTTACCCAGAGACGCTTTTACACACAAAGACTTTCACACACAGAGGCCTTTACACACAGACGCTTTTATTACACACGGAGGCTTTTACACACAGACGCTTTTACACACAGACGCGTTTACACACAGACGGTTACACACAGACGCTTTTACACACAAACACTTTCACACACAGAGGCTTTTACACACACAGAAACTTCCAGAAAGCAATTTTCAATCCAACCATTGCATGTCTCAATCGCAGACTTTTACGCACAGACGCTTTTACACACAGACGTTTTTACATACAGACCCTTTTACACACAGACCATTGTACACACAGACGCTTTTACACACAGACGCTTTTACATACAGACCCTTTTACACACAGACCCTTTTACACACAGACGCTTTTACATACAGACACTTTACACACAGACGCTTTCACACACCGAAGCTTTTACAAAAAAAACACTTTCACACACAGAGACCGGACCCGTAACATCGAAATTTTACCTCAGTTTTTGGCGATCGAACCTCATTTCGCGTGTAAAGGTTGCGATTGACACCTCAAAATCACAATTTTGCCTCAATTTTTGACGTCCAACGTCCATTTCGTGCGAAAAGGTTGCGATGGGCCAAGTAAAATCATACTGCAGTTTTTGGCGATCGAACCTCATTTCGCGTGTAAGGGTTGCGATTGACACCTCAAAATCGCAATTTTACCTCAATTTTTGATGTCCATTTCGTGCGAAAGGGTTGCGATGGGCCAAGTAAAATCGCAATTTTTACTGCAGTTTTTGACGTCCAACGTCCATTTCGTGCGAAAGGGTTGCGATGGGCCAAGTAAAATCGCAATTTTACTGCAGTTTTTGACGTCCAATGTCCATTTCGTGCGATGGATACTTCAAATTAAGTCGAAATTTTGCCTCAGTTTTTGACGTCCAACGTCCATTTCGTGTGAAAGGGTTGCGATGCATGGATACTTCAAAGTCGCAATTTTACCTCAATTTTTGACGTCCAACGTCCATTTCGTGCGAAAGGGTTGCGATGGACAAAGTAAAATCGCAATGTTACCTCAGTTTTTGACGTCCAACGTCCATTTCGTGCGAAAGGGTTGCGGCTGACTAACTACAATCGCAATTTTACCTAGGTTTTGGACGTCCAACGTCCATTTCGTGCGAAAGGGTTGCGTTTCGTGGCGCTCCGGCGGCACCGCCCCCGCCTTAAGAGAGAGAGATAGAAAGAAGAGCGAGAGAAGATGTGAGGGTGCGAAGAAGCAGATCTGCAGATGTGAAGGTGTGAAGATGTAGATCTGCAGATGTGAAGGTGTGAAGATGTAGATCAGCAGGTGTGAGGGTATGAAGATGTAGATCAGCAGATGTGAAGGTGTGAAGATGTAGATCAGCAGATGTGAAGGTGTGAAGATGTAGATCAGCAGATGTGAAGGCGTGAAGATGTAGATCAGCAGATGTGAGGGTGTGAAGATGTATTACAACGGCTGCTTTTTTACGAAGAACCCTTCGCAGGCGCTCTCGGGAAAAATGTTAAGAGCACCCAGGGTTCGGACGATTTTTGGAAGTTGAGATGTTGAAAGTGCACGCCGTTGTGGCGCGAAGCACATTGTCAAAGACACTTCATGACTTTCATGACTCTTCATGCTCGGAGCATTTTTGGATGTGGCACGAAGCGCGTTTCCAAATCAAAATGCTAAAAGTACGTAAAGTACGTTCGGACCCTTTGGACGTTCAACCGTCATGTTTGTGGCAGGCGCAATGGATTTTGATGGATTCTGATGGATTCTGCGCCTTCAAAAAAGTGAGCGAAACGGGAGGGTTTCGTGACACTTTGGAAAACGGTGGCAGGCGTGGGATGTTTGAACAGATCTGCATTCCACGTGGCAGGTGCCAGTACAAGAGACATCTCCATCAGACATGTTCTGAGGTCAGGGCGCTGATTCCTGAGAGGGGTTGCATTTTGGAGCATCAAACTGTCAGGTTTGCTCAGATTATTTTCCATGACAGGTGCAGCACTTTGTATGACTGGGCCTCACTGTTTCCTAGCGGGCGCACTACTTTAGAAACATGGGATGGAAAATCACAAAACGCATTGGTACGAGGTCGTCACCTCTGCACCTAACTTCTCCGTTTCAAGCAAGTCTCGCAGAATCGCTTTGTTTTTGATGCTGTCAATTTGAATGTGTGAGGAGGTCTTGGAGGTGGACCATGTGAGATCGTTTGAGAAAGCCTCGCAAAATTGCACCCATCGTTTTGGACCCAAGGAAGTCTCGCATAATTGCTTCCTTTCGAATAGGGAGCTGGATATTTAATCTAGATGGATGGATGGATAGATAAGAGATAGAGATAGAGAGAGAGAGAGATAGATAGATAGATCGATAGATAGATAGATAGGGAGACACAGAGAAAAGAAGAATGATACAGAGATTGGGAGAAAGTGACAGAGAGAGAGAGAGAAAAAAAAAATGGATAGAAAAGGACATAGGTAGTGAGAGAGAGATACATAGATTGATCGATCGATAGATAGGTAGGTGGATAGGAGGAAAAAATAGGTAAAGAGAAAGAGATAGTTAGGTAGATAGGTAGATGGATAGGAAGGAAGAAGGATAGGTAGAGAGAGAGAGAGAGATAGGCAGATAGAGAGATAAGATAAAATAACATAAGCTAAGAAAAGATAAGATTAACGCAGATAAGAATAGGTCAGATGAAATGATTAGGTAAGCAGGTATATATATATATAGATAGATAGATAGATAGGTAGGTAGGTAGATAGGTAGATAGGTAGATAGGTAGATAGGTAGATAGGTAGATAGATAGATAGGTAGATAGATAGATAGGTAGGTCGAGGGAGATGGAGAGGGAAGAGGAAGATAGAGAGAGTCACATTTCAACCTCCTTTCGGTCCATCAGTGGTTCGCTCTGCCATCTATGCATCACCGCAATTCACCTCTCCTATAGGTTTCCTACCTGTGAAACTTCCGCCACCGCCTTGCGCGGTCCTACTGGTATTCATGAAGCCTTTGTGATTGAGGCTTGAAATTTCACTTTTTTCCTCGCAAACTTCTTCACAAAACCCAGGTTTGCAGTGTGGTATGCTGCCAGTATTGATTCCATTATTGCTGCGTGCTTGATCGACCTAGTGCCTTTCCTAGGGGCACTCATGGTAGGACTTTTGAGTGGAGCTACGGGTTTCTTGGTGTATCACCTTCACGTGGTAGTTGGAGGCTACAACACCACAGTCTTTGCGTTCTGCTTCTGCATTGGTTTTCTCAGCTCATTAGCAGCTTTGATGCCATTGAAGAGTGGTTCTTGTACGATTATCGTTTGCTTCGCCGAAGAGGCTGATTTCCTACGCCGCAAAGCACCGGCTCTCTACGAGGCATTGGTCCAGAAACAGATCGAAGAAGATGCGGACTCCTCGATGGGCTCAGCCAGTTCCTCTCGCCGAGGATCTCATCAACATCAGATCCAAAACCAGGGCGGCCAAGCGCGTGATGTGCGAGCCGCGCCACTGATGGAGATGCAACCCCAAGGCCAACCACAAGGACGCTAATTCATGCCCATCCTGCCAACAACTCCATCGCCGGACCATGCACAAATTAATTAGACCTTGATGGATTAATGGATCTTGATAGTTCTATTTGACGGAAAACAGCAGTTTGCAGAGACTGGCAGTTGCATTTGCGTTCGCTGACTTTTTTGCTTTCTTGGATTTCTTCGAAGCGGACCCATGGGCCAGAGGAATTTTCATCCTTGTTCACTTTAGTTTCGTGCAGTCTCATAATGCAAATGACGGCAGGCAGAGACAGATCAATTGCATGAAGAAGAAAAAAAAAGAAGAAAAAGAAGCTACGCTGCACATGTTGCGGAGGAAGCGAAGTTCTCGAAGGCATTCAGGACGGGACTGTAGCGATTGGGCCGGTCGGCTTATATAGATGGTTTTATGTAATCTTATCTTATTTCTTCAGCCCGCAAAAGTGAGCACAATACCAGTATCTGGGAAATCATTGACGCACCATGCTGCAGCCGCCGCTATGTTGATTCTGGACGCGTCTCTTTTTGGACAGTTCATGGATCATTGATGGCATGTGCCCTTCGCAAACGAATATAGGGGATGTGCCGCTTATATAAATCATTTTAAGTCTGTGGTGTTTAAGTCTGGTGTTGTTGTTGTTGTTGTTGTCGTTGTCGTTGTCGTTGTTGTTGCCGCTGCTGCAGCTGCCGCTGCTGCTGCTGCCCTACCGCGCCTTCCAAGAAGCAATAGAATATGGGCAGTTCGCCTTGCGTCCATTTGCTGTCTTGCAGCTTTCACGGCCAGGAGCAGATGGCAAGTGCATGAAGCCGTTTCTTTTTCCTGACAATGCTGGGCCTGTTGCGCTGCATGAATCTTATACCACTCGGATGCTTGTTTCATCAAATCTTTTCACAAGTTCTACTATTTATTGATTGACATTATTTATGAATATTTATGACATGTCATTTATCTTCAATGATGTCGGCTAGTGCTGCAAAACATTTACGATGCAGATCCACAGAACCTGGTATCCGAGCCACTTACGCAAAATCTGGCTTGATGCAGCCAGAGCTTCTTCCACCAGAATCCGCTAAATTCACCCAAATTCGAAGTTTGTAAATGCAGCCGGGCAGAATTTAGATGCCACACTAAGCTGCTAGTAAATAGGTGTAAATAGTAAGAGAGAGAGATCGCCTAGGCTCTCAGGGCTGAAGTTTCAGCAGCTCTGAGGAGACTGCGTAGATCTAAGTAGGCTGGATGGCACTGGTATGCATTGGGGATAAACGAGCAGCCTGATCAGCTTGTAGCACTTGAGCATGGTGCTAACGCTGTTCTTTTGGATTGCTTCGTATCCGATTGGAGCGGGGTTCAACACTTCCATGGGATTGTGAGCATTGAGTTCTTTCTTGAATTGAGGCCATGCATAGTAGTCAGTTGTCATCGAGCTAGGATTTTTGGAGCAGATGTGAAATCGCGCCAAATTGTGCAAATCACGAGCTTCTCCACCCTTTGCTATGCATGGATGAACATGGTTGAACCTGTTCATGGATGAACTCACAGTTTGCACTCTAGGATTGTGCTGCTGCTGATGCCGGCTGCTGGTGCTTGTGCGGGTGGTGGGCTGCAACAGCCGGGCTGTGACGACTTCGACCGTGGTATTGTTTGAGGGTGTGGGATGGTGTGGGTAGGTGCTGGTCATTCGCATTTCAATCCTTCTGCGCCCTTTTGCATTGCTCGTTGCCATTTGCAGATCAAATTTTCATGATGGAGCCCGAAATACAAGAAGAGCTGCCAGGACCCTCATGGCTGCCTCTGCGTTGGGACCCAGAATGTCCCGTCCACCAGCATTTGATGGAAGCTGCCAAGTGCCTGAGGGAGACTGGACGCTTTGAAGATGCTTGGCCGAGAGTTGCGGGGTGGTATATGTTATGCAATAATATGCAATATACAAGTGAGCACTCAAGTATGCATATGTACAAGCCGTAAGAGATGTCAAACTGTAAGAGATGTCTTTGATGACCCAGGAAGCTTTGCGCAACTTCACGGAGGCTTACCAGAAGCACTTGAAGGATTTGAATCGACCGCATCTAGGTTTTTCAGCCATATTTCCGCTCTTTTTTGCATCCCTGCGCAGCGGCCGCGATGTTTCAGCCACAAGCTGCGGCCGAGCACAGCTGGTGCGATGTGAGGATCACATTACAGATGCGCTACTGGGCAGGCAAACATGGCAGCGAGGGATGCTTGGGGATGTCTTCAGATGGTCAAACCCGGGCAATGTTTTGCTGATTAATGGCGTTGAGCGTCTAAGATGTCTAAGGCTTTACTGTCAACTGATACTTGGGACTCATGCACATGATGACCATAAAGAACCCAGACATGGGAAGCATGCCCACTAGCGAATTCGGGACATTTGGGGTATTGTATGGTATTGTGATGTAATGTAATATCTAAGATCATCCAAGATCTGTCTCGTTTATATGTAATATATTTTTTCGTTTATATTATTTAGTTATTAAAATACGCTGTAAGTAATCGCTCAAAATAGCACACCACCTGCTCACTTTCAGCTTCTATTGAACTGTCTGAGATGGCGATGGCGAGAGAGAGAGAGAGAGAGTGTGTGAGTCCATCGCAATTTTGAATCAGCATTGAATCATGTGTTTGTTTGTTTTTTTGTCTCTGCCAAGGCCTGAAAGGTAAACATGTCGGAAAAAATGTTCTGAAGACTTAGGTTCGCATGCTGCCGCTCCTTGTTGGAATCCCTTGCCTCTGACTTCGGGACACAAATACCGCAATGTCCTTCAGACAGCGGTGCTAAGCAGAAATTTGTTCACGAGCTTTGCGCACAAGCAGGCGCATCCTTTGTTTTCTTGGATGTTTCTTTACTGCATTCCGTCACTGACACTGCACTTAGTGACTTAGTGAACAATTGGCTCCAAGGATTTGGACAGTACATGTAGGGACTGCATGATGGCGCAGCGTCGTAATCCCTTCCAACACAATACGACTAGCAAGTCCACACTATAGTCAATATTTTCTACGACACTGTTCGCACCTTTCCCTACTTGATGCTACTTGATTACGGAATTGTAGCTGTTCCCCCGCATACACAACTGATAGAATCGCAATAAATCTATATAACATGATATAACATGCAGATTCGGGCTACTTCTCCCTCCTCCACCCTAAGACTGAGTTCATTTGCATCCGTTCCGTGGAGGTATTTGTTTAGACATGGTCCGGCTTGGCCGTGTCTACCGAAAGAAGAGGCGGATGTTGATGGAAAGGGCCAGGGACTGAATGACCAGGCTTCAGTAAGCAAGATAAAGAGCTTCTGTTTCGAAGTTGCCCAGTGGCCCAGGAGAGTGTGCTCCGTGTAATCACACAAGCCTTGAAACTATGCATTGCAGTTGAGCAGATGGTGCACATCATTGCCATTGCACTGAGGTCACCGGATCAAACTTGCTGGACAGCATGAGCAATGCTACTCGTTGAAAGCCAGGTTCATTTTCTCCTTGCTATATATCAACAATTTGCTAGGGAGATATGCCATGCAGTGTCCCGCCTCATTGCTGAATCATAATGTGTACATCAATATTGCTGTCGTCATTTGCGTCCTCGTCATGGCCATCATGGCCATCATCATCGTTGCTGTCGTCGTCATCGCCGTCATCGTCATCAGCATTGGCATCAGCATGGCCATCACCATCATCAATACCAATGACAACCGTAACCGTGGCATTTGTGTTGTCCGTCAATCCTTGTCACCGGGTTCTTTCTCAAACATTCATCTACAGGCATAAGCACCGTGGAAGTACAGCACAGTCCCTGGCTAACCCCCCCTATTTGCCAGAAGAATCCATACGATACAAAGCATCCAGTCCTAGAGGAAGCCGCCAGGCCCTCGGAACTCGGAACTCCAACATGTTTTTTTTCCATGTTTTTCTGCTAAGGCGCCCAGCACACCAGCAAGTAGCCATCTTGAAGCCACGCCGCGAACGCCAGCAACACCAGCGGCTGGAAGTGCTGAGTACCAAAAACTCATGTCGTTCCTTGGTGTGTTTGTCAGAGCTGTGCCAGTATTTGTTGAATATTTGTTTAGCCAATCCGTCACACCACCTTGCCAGCCAGTTCCAGGGGGGCATTGTGCATCACAGAGGCCATGAGGCGGTCATGGTCGTCGATTGCTAGACTCGTTCCGGCAATGTTAGGTCTGGTTTTCTACGAGCCGGGTCTTTATTAAGATCCGTGCAGGCTGGAATTCTGGATGACTCAACTGAAGAGTACTGTAGAGTGTTGGTTTGCTGAGTGGTGTTGTCTTTTGAGACAGGGATCATCATGGATAATCCATGTGGTTCTAGCTCCACCAGGCCATCACCAAGCTCCCTACGCACCACCCGCCTGCCAATTCCAACCCATAGTTTCAAAAAGAAGCAGTGTCAGACAGGACCAAAGAGTTACTTAGTTCATTCAGGACTTGATTGTTAAGACGAAAGGTTTTTTCTGTGAGACACATCGAGACAGTGGGCATCTCCATGAATGAAATAAGCACAAATCAGTCAGGTTTTGGGTGCAATTGAGTGGATGTAAATGTGCTTTGCGTGTTGCAACTGGGTCCTCCGCAGGTAGAGATGGATGAATTGCATGAAGAAGCTCAACGTTATGCAGCGGACCTGAAGCAGGGCAAGGTGGCGGAAGGGAAGGAAGCTCTTCACGGTGTTGCACAGGACGGAACTATTGCAACTAGGCTTAGCTGTTTAGTACCAAACGTGAGCACAATATTCTTTTGCAGCGTATTGACTACCACCATGTCAGGCACTACCACGCGAGTCTTTCCTTGATGATGGGTAAGACAGTAAGACAGGCATCAACAAGCTTCTCAGAGGTCTTTTTGTCATTGCAGGTGCCCGTTGTCCTTGGCTTTGAGGTTCGGGAAGAAAATGATTCAATTTACTGTACCACCCCAGTGATCCCATATTTCTATTGGACTAGACTCGACCAAAGTGAATCTGTCAATGTTTTTTCCATTCATGATTAAAGTGAGCCAAAATCTATGACCAAAGAGAACCCCACCCCGAATGTGGCTTATGAAGCATGTGAACCGTTTGCCCTGCCCTGTGAGTTTCCATTTCCATTTGTTATGTATCGATTTGCTGCTCTGTATTGAGCAGGTAGGCTTGGTCGGCGAGGCAAACTTTTCCAGATATCCTTTCCCAGAGGAATTGTTTCAAGTGCAATCATGTTTTTGATTCCTGGAGTCTCTTTTGGCTGTTCCCAAACGATTTAGCCGCCAATCATATGACATAATTATATGAAATATCTACTCCCCTGACTCTGATTCTATGACATTACGATCTAGATATTATCATAATAAATTAATGACATATATATATATATAATTATATATATATACGTATATATATCTAAGATCTCATGAGATGAGTGTCAACAGGGACGCAACTGCTAAGGACCAGGAGCTGCTGCAGACCTTTGGCAGTTTTTTAGACCTGCAGTTGTTGCCCCTCTACGTGCGCGACGTGCCACTGGAATATGTGGGAGAGGCAGCTTGGGCATGCTTTTAAGGAGTGAGCAGGCATGCCAATATGTATCTAATATATATATATATAATGTTATTATTATTTTTGTTATTATTATTATATATATATCATGTGTATATGATACATATATATATATACACTATATATATATTATGTATACGTATATTTTATCATATGATTATCCAATTAATAATTTTATAATACTTATACAATCTATAGGGGAGAGAGGTCTGTGATGGTCTATGCCTATGATATGTGAGCGTATAGGTAGTGCACACAAAAAAAATATACCATGTGTTTCTACGATGCAGCATGCTGCACACCATACGTATCCAGTATCCATATTATGATAATATATGTAATATGACTACTGTAATATGTAATGTGTAGTATGTAACAATAATTTTGTACAAAAACCTATTACTGTATAAATATATATACATATATTATGTGCATCATTGAGGTACCTGTCTTGTAACGGAGGTCCTCCCACCACAGTCTCTGAAATCCTGACTCGAAGCATGAAAGTGGCAGACCTGGGCAGTTGGACATCAAGCTTCGCGATGTTGATGTCCCAACACGGTGTGAATTCACACGCGCAATTACGGCTAACTGCCCGAGACATGCGCAGTGTTTTGTGAGTACTTCTGCACAGTGTGATACAGTTCTGCAAAGTGTGCTTTCTTATACATAATACTTGTATGACTTTGCCTTGGGCGCCTCCATAGATTCTAGAGTGGCCGGCCATAAGGGATGAAAAGCAGTGCGGCAAGATTGATTGAAACAAGCTAAGAGAGATACAACAGCAGTAGTGTGATAATGACTTTGCATGCACACCCTGTGCCGTGTGAGGAGCTTGGCGACAAAATTTTCGGGAGCGTGCATATATATATATATACATTATAGATAGATTAGATTAGATTTAGATAGATCAAGGCATGCTCTAACATTTTTGTCGCAAGTTAAACTTCTTAAGCCACTCAGTCAGTCATCGAGGTGAAACTGAATTTCGAAAATAAGCACATATCTTTGCGACAGCGTGCAACACTATGTGACACTCTATGCAGTAATGTTTGTGCTGAGTACTCCTACTTTGCCTTGATTGATAGCTTGCAATTTCAATATCATTAATTTTGGATCTTGATTAGTGTAGAGCCCCCAATAAACATTTGAAAGTGCCTCTTTAGGCTAGTAACTTCTGAAGGGTCGTGGTCTGAATGATTTTGGATCATGATCTTGAGTAAATATTTTAATTTGCTTTAAATTGATTTCAACTTACTTTCAATTGATTTTATTTAGTTTCAATTGGTTGAAATTTACTTTCCATTGATTTCAATTTACTTTCAATTGATTCAAATCTATTTTCAAGTTACGATCAATGATTTTCAATTGGTTTCAATTTACTTTCAATTAATTTCAACTTACTTTCAATTGATTTCAACTTACTTTCAATAGATTTAAAATTACTTTCCATTGATTTCAACTTACTTTCCATTGATTTCAACTTACTTTCCATTGATTTCAACTTACTTTCCATTGATTTCAACTTACTTTCAGTTGATTTCAACTTACTTTCAATTGATTTCAACTTACTTTCAATAGATTTCAATTTACTTTCCATTGATTTAAATTTACTTTCAATTGGTTTCAACTTGCTTTCAATTGATTTACTTTCAATTGGTTGAAATTTACTTTTGTATAATTGATTTCAATTTACGTTCAATAGATTTGAATTTATTTTCAATTTACGCTCAATAGATTTGAATTTATTTTCAATTTGATTTCAATTGATGTTCAATTGATTTCAATTTAATTTCAACTGATGTCAATTTACTTTCAATTGATTTCAACTTACTTTCAATTGATTTTCAATTGATTTTAATTTGCTTTTAATGTACATCCCATAGAAAGATTTTAGAAATAACATGGAAGTAGGATAGGAACCACAAATACATCCCATAAGAACCCCATAAGAATCCCATAGCGTTCCCATAGAATTCCCTCAGACATCCCATAGTAACCCCGTTGTAATTTCATAGAAATATGATAGAACTATCATGGAAATCCCATAGGAATCCCAAAGAAATTCCATAGAAACATCATAGAAATATCATAGACACCCCATAGGAATCCAATGGAAATCCCATAAGAATACCATAGAAATCCCATAGCATCCTTTCAGAAATCCCATAGTGATTTCATAGAAATATCATAGAACCATCATGGAAATCCCATAGGAATGCCATAGGAATCCCATAGAAATCCAATAGTAATCCCATTGAAATATCATAGAAATCCAATAGAACTACCATGGAAATCCCAAAGAATTCCCATAGAAATATCATAGAAATATCATAGAACCACCATAGAAATTCCAAAGAAACCTCATGGAAACCCCATAGAATTCCCAAAGAAATCCTATAGAAATATCATAGAAATACCATAGAAATATCAAGGAAATCCCAAAGAACGCCAATAGAAATATCATGGAAATCCCAATGAAATCCTATAGGCATATCATAGAAATACCATAGACATCCTTTTGAAACCCCATAGGAACCCCATAGAAATACCATAGACACCCCTTTAGAAAAACCATAGAAATTCCATAGAGTTCCCATAGAAACTTTGTAGAAATTCCATAGAAACACCATAGAAATCAAGCAGAGGATGCCAGGACAATTGAACTAAGTAAGGGACACAAGCTGTAGCGAAGGAAATGAGAAACGGATTTTGGAAAAAAAACACTTCAAAAAAAAACTGTACACAACCGAGGTCCACCACAACAAACATACTATTGAAGATCAATGCTGGTCATGGGCTACCCCTTGAAAAATTGTTTGGGTGCTGTTTTTTTTTTTTAATATGGGGTTTCAACAAAATACTTGGCATGTTGATTTTGTTCTTTCATTTTATGTTTAAAAACATGTTGCGATATAAGTAGTTGATTGTTTGAATAGTTTAAACGATGATAAACATTTCAAAAAATGAAAAACTGAAACCACAACATGCTGAAAAAAAATGGCCTCAGAAAAAAAAAATGCCACAATACCGACCCACCCCAGCAATTCCACTGGGTCAATACAGTATCCCCACACTAATCGGGATACTACATTATCATTATTCGCAAAACAGGCTTGACTAAAAGAAAAATCGCATTGGAATTAGACTGCAGTTCATGCCTTTGCATCTCGGTGCCTTCCGGCCAGACACTTCTTCATTATTGCGGAATTTCATTGGACGAGGAGGACGAAATCAAGGCAAGACAAGTGTTGGGCTGCCCTCCGCGACAAAAAACACAGAAGCTCCTTGCCTGACTAAGGGAGCAGAGGGGTGCAGGGCTAATTTCACCTGGATCAGATGCTATACCTGGAGCATATGGAACTGCTTAATAATTTATTTTCAATTTCTATGCAAGCCAACTGTATCGCCTTCCCTTCTCAGCGCCAAACGGTATAGGAATGAAAAAGAACAGCAACGGAATCTGGATGGATCACAATGTATCTACATCTTTTTTATGCCATCTAGATCTACCTGGGCCATTTTTGCATGGAAGCTGTGGAGAAGGACATTAGTATAAAACCATTATAGAATCATAGAACTTCACATGGAACCATTGGAATCATTAGAACGCGGAATCATCATGAATCATCTACGTAGTGACATGGACTGCGAGCTTCAGCTGAGGAAACACTTGGGAAAGCAAATCTCTGACACATCGATGCCAGCCACACCATCAAGTCAGGGATCCGCCATGGAGCCATCTCTCATGCAGATCGTCCAGGCAGCAAGACATGTCACATAATGGTCACACATGTTAACTTGCCAATGCGCCAAACAAACATATAACATCATAACATACAATGCCAAATTGACTGTGTTTCAACACACACACATATTAATATATAATATAAATGAACCTGCATCGTTGTCATGAATCGACAAGGGTGAATTGGAATTTCACTGGCTATTCTTGCTGGTGGAGTTTGATATGGAGAGAGTCAAACGGCATCAAAGAACCCCAGCAATCACTCCTGCCCCGCTTTCCTCCAGCTTGGGCATTTGTAACGGTGATCTGGCCATTTCCCGCTCGTAAAGTGAGGCATCAATGAAAAGATTGATTCACGGTGGATGTTTTAGTATATTTATATATGCGTCTTAATTAAGACTTTGTCAGGCCTCTGGCCAGGAAAGAAGCTCAGCAGCGACAAGGGGAAATTGATACGACTGTCGTGTCAAGCTTGTTGTTCTGCGAACAATTTACATTTTGCTTGGAGATTCGTTTCTCTTCGTTGTTTTGCAGCTTTGCCGTTCTCAATAAGGAAAACTGCGAGATCAGATGTCGAACTCTGTGGTGGAAAAGCGACGGTTTGGTCTTTTGGCTCATCCAGACCCTTGGCAAAAATCGAAATTTGCATGAGAGAGCTTGCCGACATGTTGAAAGGTTTAATTACCGATGTTTATATGGGCAGGATGGGCAAGTCTGGGTGACGGTCCGGACATTTTGACAGGAAGTCTTGTCGACTCAAATTTTGTCTTTGTACTGTTTTGGGTGCCAGCTATATCATCGCTCCACCTTTCGCATTATAAACATTGAGCAAGAAACATAAAAGTAGCTGCTCACAATAACACCTGTTTCATCGGACCTTCCTGATCGGGAATATATTAATATATATATATATAATTCTTCTGATATCTTATCTTATGATTTATGATTATGACACAAGTTATCTCAAGTTAACCGTGGAGGGCCACATACTGTGACGTCATGCAAAACAGCGTTGTCATGCTTTCTCTCAGGACTTGAAGATCCCTCGTGATGTGGCAACGCCCGCGTTGGCTCACAAACGCAAGGATGCTTTAGTTCGGGTCCCCAGGACTCAACCTACATCCATCCGACAAAGCTAGTTTGGCTATATGTGTTTTTTTTGGCATGGGCATGGGCCGTGATATCTAATGGTGAATAAGGGGTTTGAACACTGACATGTTCGCAATGGCTTCGGTGCTCAGGATGCTCCGTCCACACCAGAAAGGAAGAAGAAAAGGCTGGCAGCCGCAACTGTGGGGCCAACTCCACGAGTGTCTCGCGCTTTGCTGATGTCGCCAGAACTGGCAACCCCAGAACCTTGTTGCTTGCCATGCACAGACGCGCAGAGATGTTGTACTTTTCCTGAGAATTACACATGGATGTGTTTTTGTGGTGCCAGTCAACAGCTAGCCAATGGGACGCCCAGTCACATTCAAGAGGCTTTTTCTTCATTCAATATTCAATGCCTCTTTCCTATGCTGGCTCAGTTGCACGAGCCTAATTACATGGGTTTGAGTGCAACTGGTATCAACTGGTGGGTTGTAGGGCCTGGTTGTTCACACTAAATTTATCAACACCTTTTGCTGGCCATTGTTCTGCAGGAGGCTTGATTTGAAGATTCATTTTTGCCAGTCGATCTGGAGCTTTGCGTTCGTGTTATCATTATCATTCTCATTCAGGTCTTGCTGACGATTCTCCAGTGCGTTGGCGATTTGCTGAGAGTGTGCCAGTTGAGCCCACTGCGGCGGAAACTGAGGTGACTGTCTCCTGGCTGATATCTGGGGCGGATTTCATGTTTGCAGAAGCACTCTCTTCATCATATATATATATATACACAATTACCTATTATGTTTTAAATAGTCTATCCGTGTTTTGCAATTCTTGTCAAGCGCTTGAGCTGTGGTGGCTTCGAATTTATTATCTTTGTAATACAGTGCAGTACGGTAATTATGGGAATCGCACTGCGCTTCAAAAACGTCAAACCCATTTGACTCTTGCAACGATGGCTGCCAGAAGGAGAGGGACGGCCTTGGAGAAACTAAGGCGTGCTGGTCAGCACTGAGGGATGCACCCTGGTAGATTTTAATGTCGACATCCACGACAGTTATTAGGCTTTTTTGTAGACAACGGTTAGGCAGGATCCAACGATGTTGGATTGTGTATATACTGAGCTGACAGTAGTCAATGGTGCCCTAGGGGTGTGTTAGTTGAAGCCAAGAAGTTCACTGGACAATTGTGTATACACACTATATATCACTATATTATAATAAACCATTACAGTTGTATGTATGCTTGCAAATTATTCTGTTCGCGTAGCGTGCTGTGGGCACGAAGTATCGAAGTAATTCGGTGCAATGACAATCTAATTCACCAGCCGCAAATGACTGGTGTCTCGTGCAGTTTCACGCTTAGGGTTCAGGGTTGAATGTCCCCCGCATTCTTCACCTGGTGGGTGAAGCCGGGCAGAGGCACATACATTTTGTATACTGCTCTGCTATTGACTCGTCTCATCTCCAGCTGAATGTTTGTCTCGACCACTCAGCAGCAACAAAAGGTGCTGCTGGAATGCTGAATGAGCCCTTGTTGAAGTACCTGAAACACCTTCTGAATTCTGATATTGATTTATATAATTGAAATTAATTGAATAGTTTTCTCCAAAAAGCTGAAAGAGTCTTGTCTCATTTCAGGCCGGCCATGTGCCAACCCTTTCAGATTGCTGTTCTTGACTATATAGTTGTATCTAGTTGTAATCATGGAATTTGGCAGGGTATGAATGACATTGGATTGCATCCTCAGATCCTATGCCTGACATGTCTTGCTGAACAGGTGGTCCAAGCAGAGCCCGAGAAAGCACTAGAAGCTGTCAAGCAAGCAGCAACGAATCCAGAGCCAAGGGCACCGGATCCGCCAGAAGGAGAAATCATCGCAGAAGCTTCCGAAGCTGGAACGCTGTCGCAGAAGGGCGCAGCAACAGCAATTGATGAAACCAAACAATCTGCGACTGGAACTTCCAGGCGCTGTGCATGGGGGATATGGAGGAAAGATCCTGCTTCGACGCAAGACTTTATTTTGATCCAAATTGCATAGCCAGGTCGCAAAGTGCGGGCAATATTTCGTAGTTTTTGTTGGGGCCTGGCAACAAAATATAAATTATGCCACACAGGAAGCGACATCAAAGCGGCATTTTCTGGAAGAATTGCGAAGGCATTATTTTCTATTTGGTTTCATGTTCCTTCAGGCCGAGTGTTGAGCCCCAAGTGCAAGATGTCGAAACAGAAGATGTGAAGGTTGGGGCCTGAATTGGGATGATGCCAAGTTGATGTATCCCTTTTTTTCAGGCCATGATTGCAATGCTGAAAGTTGAAGGATAACGGGATGTTAAGCCATCAAACTCATGAAACGATTGGTTTTGGACAAGTTTTTCGAGAGGATTGCCATTGAATTCCAACTTGTATGGCTGCAGCATTTTTGTGGCTCAGAAAAGGCAGGGATTTACGGCATCGTAGCTGTTGACATGGCAAACAAGAAGCTCTTATCCAAGGTGCTCCTGACTCTGGCGGCTGTTCTGATGCTTAGACAAAGCTCAGACGCCTTTGTGTCGCCCGGTGCTTTGTTAGCTGCCGCAGTGGTGAGCGCCGCCAGCCCAGCAATGGCAGAAGTGCCTACGTTTTCAGTCTTTGGCTTTGGCAGTGGTCAATCAGATGCATACTCGCAGAACGACAATCCAATCAACCCCTACTCGCAATTCAGTGATGGCACGGACACAGTGTACCGAGCCAGGAACCAGGATGAAGTTGACAGGAAAAAGAAAGCATTGACTGCAGCTTTCCAGCGATTTGAGGCCACACCAGAGTACATCAAGACCAAGCAGGCCCAGAACCTCAGGGCCAATTTGCTGGAGGCTGGTGGCTCCCTCAAGGAAGATATGTTCTACTTCTCTGGAGATGAGGGATCTAAAGCGTACGGTAAAGCCCGCGAATTCTCGCAAAAAGTTTCCACTTTGGGTGTGGATGGTGGCAACAAACAATGGGCCAGGGCACAGGATGATTTTTCTGCTGCGAGCAGAGCCCTCTCTGAGTGGAAGGACTTGGCCAAGTTCTAAGTCCAAGACATCTAAGAATCTAAGAGTCTCAAGGGCCTCACAGCGGGTCACAGCTGCGTTTTTAATTGTAACTGCTGAGCCCTGCCGACTTCGAGCCAAAAGATGCCAGCTACAGCCTACGGCTTCACAGGTTTGTATACAAACGCGCCGCTTGTCACCCCCCACCGCTGGTTCACCCCCATTCAGATCATTTGTTGCATGATTTCTTCCATTCTATTGCATGCATGGGGATGGCGAACGGCTATTGAAGCCGGGCAACTTGGAATCGGATTTCATGATATTTATGGATGGACCATTTGTGGATTTCTATAATGGGGATCCCTTGTCAGGGAGCAGCTTTTTTCATGCCCTTTGCTCCGCGCAAAGACACTGCAGTGCAGGCCCGACATGGCCCGACACATGCCCGTCACTTTTGGAGTCCTCTTGCCAATACAAATCAACAACATATAATAAAATACACTAATTACACTATACAATATATTGTAACGATTTGTAACGTATGCTGCAATGGCTGCAGCCAATATAGTATACATGCAGCATTATACTGACATTTTTGAAGTCCTGGTTTTGGAACTTGCATTAAACTTGCCTATACGTGGTCATTTGAAATCAATATGTTCAGCGACATGAAAATTAATTGTGACATGATCATGTTGTTGGCCCTGCAGCGACCCTCCTAAGAAAAAACAGTATAGCTACAGGCATGATAGACACAGGTTCAGCCGCCCCATGCGCATTACCAACCTGTTCACTTAATACGAAATATATAGTACTCAAATATACGCGTACGATTCTGTACAGTTCTTGATGATATTGAGATATCTAATATCTACAGTTACAGTATTATGGTTTTTTGTGTTTTCACATTTGTGGCCAAGGGTCCTCCACTCCATTATCCCCCACGGTTTTCTATTCTTTTCGCATTCCGAGAAGTGCCAAATATGGTGTTCGGATATGTTCAAATGCTCCATGAAGCAGGTGCCGGAAGTGGTTGCGGCAATGCCGAAGCAAAAGGAAGATCAGGTGCCTGCAGTGGTCCGGGCCCTTGTGCGATCCTTGAAATTTGCATCCCTGGCCCACCCAGTGGCCTAGACTGGTGGGGTTGATTTGAATATAATTGAATATGTCACAATATGTCCCATTCTGAATCATTCTGTGAATTACGTGTCATTAAAAGAAGCCTCTTATCCACCAAAGGACACTGTGAACCCATAGCGCAGCACGTCAGCAAACAAAATGCACCACGCATACAAGACAAGGTTTCTAGCTGATTCTAGCTGTTCTAGCTCGCCGCAGTTTTGTTTTCTTGGCCGCTCTGAGGCCTCTGAGGTGAAGCAAGACACGGCACAAGCGGAGGTTTGCCTTGAAAACTTGACAAAGCATGAGACGCCACCATATCTGCCATAACTCTGTACTCCTCGGCTTCAGTCTGAAAACAATGTTGAGATACGTTGGAGTTGCACATGTAAGTATTGAAGACCGCATTGTGCTTTGTTTGTTTTGTTTCGCTTTATGCTAAGTGTACTGATGGTGACTCTATGACATTCTATGACCCTATGTTTGATACATTGCATTCCTTGAAACCTTGCACGCATTGCGGTGAATTGTGAGGCTTGTCAGGCCACAGACGACGAGCCAAAGCAGTGGAGCACCCAGGGCAATTCGATCGGATGAAACCCATGACGTTTCTGAGGCAGAGATTAAGGGCTCTCAAAGGATATCGAAGGGTGATGACATGTGATGACTCATGACAAAAACGATGAAACAGCTAAACATGTGGATTGTGAAGGTATGTGAAGGTATGTGAAGGTATGTGAAGGTATGTGAAGGTATTCTCCAAGTTTGCATTGTTTTGAATTTTGGATTTGTTTTGGGCTTTGTCCCACAAGTTTTGGACATACAGTGAATGGTGATAGTGATGCCTATTCGCAGAAGGCCAGCATCCTCTCCGCCGCAACCAGCCTTTGTGAAGGCAAGCCACTGTATGTCCTGGCAATCCTTCAAATTCATACATCTTGAGACAATTTTAGAGGAGCCATGATTTCTGATGACTTCCTTCTCATGAGAATAAGACAGGCCAGCAAGGGCTGAGAGTAATGAAACTCTTTACTGTAGCATGTTAGCAACTCTCGGGTTTCTATCATGGCTTGACAACCTGCCTCCCATGTGGAAGGCCAACAGGCCAGATCTCAAAGGCCGTGGGACCTGGGATGGCCTGGATAGTCGGATTGACCATGTGAGCATCATGTGATAGTGGGAGAATTTCGGAGAATTTCGGAGTTCTTGTATGTTCTTGTGCGGTTGTAGTCAGACCTGGAGTCACGATGAACAAACCAAGAGGGCCGGCGCTGCATTTACTCCAGGTCGACGAAGGATGGCTCTGTCCCCTATGGTTTGCGCATGTTTGCGCCATGCATTATTAGTTCGAAAAATCCTTCCCCGCTCCCTGAAACGGCAAACATCAGCAAATGTATGCAAATGTTCCCAGAAGATGGCGCAACCATGCGCAACCCTAAATGCCCAAAATGGGTCAAATTGCGCCATCTACCTCATTTGTAGTTCCCAGCAGGAAGCTGTTCGGTTTCAATCTCTAGAAGCAGGGGGTGGTGTCGCGTTCCTCCTTCTGCGATGTATGCACAGGGTTCCGGGAACCTTGGAACCTTGTCTCCCAGTGTCTCCCATTTTGTCTCCCAGCTATATATGTGTTACTGTATGTTATGTGTGTTGCACAGTGTCTCCCACACCGAACCTTGGAACCTTCTCTGCCGCTTCGTCTCCCACCTTGTCTCCCGCTTGTTTCCCAGCTTGTGTCGCACTGTGTGCGTCGCACTGTGTGTCGCACTGTGTAACAGTGTATAACAACCTTGTTTGCCACCGTGTCTTCCACTGCGGAAACTTTGGAACCTTGTCTACCACTTGTCCCTCAGCTTGTCTCCCGTTATGTCTCCGACTATGTCTCCCAACATGTCACCCACTTTCCCATTTTATTTTCGACGTTGTCCCCCTATGTGTCTACCAGCTTCTCTCCCACTTTGTTCCCCGCACTTTGTTTCCCAAGATTGTCTCCCACTTTGTCTCCCCTTTGTTTCTCACATTGTCGTCCCCACTTTATTTCCCACTTTGGCTCCCAATGTATGTCCCAGCTTGTCTCCCACTTTGTCCCCCACTTTGTGTCCCAACTTGTCTCGCACTTTGTCTCCCGCTCTGTCTCTCACTTTTGGTTCCCGCTTTGTCTCTCACTTTGTTTCCCGCTTTGTGTCCCACTTTGTTGCTCACTTGTTTCCAAAGCCTTTGTCTTCCAATGTGTTTCGCACTCTCTCTCTCTCTCTCTGTTTAAGTGTGTCTCACACTGTGTCTCCGAGTCTCCTCCCACTTTGTCTCCCACTTTGTTTCATTTATTGTCTCCAACTTGGTCCCCCACTTCGTCCCACTTGTTTCCCACTTTGTCACTCACGTTGCCTAACATTTTGTCGCCCACTTTTTTTTCTCCTGCTTTGTCCCCCACTTTGCCCCGCACTTGTTTCCAACTTCGTCTCCCACTGTGTTTCCCCTTTTGTCCCCCTTTGTCTCCCACTGTGTTTCCTCTTTTGTCTGTCTCCCAGTGCGTTTTCCATCCAGTATCTTTGCTTCCCACTGTGTCTCCCAGTGTGTTTCCGACTTTGTCTTCACTTTGTCTCCCACCTTGTCGCCCAGCTCGTTTCCCACTTTGTCCCTCACTTTGTCTCAAATTTTGTTTCCCACTTTGTTTCCCACTGTGTTGCCCACTTTGTCTGTCATTTTGTTTCCATGTTGAAAGTCAAAATGTGGCCCAAACATGGACGCTACTCGGGAGCTTTTTCACTTTGAATTTTGGAATCTTCATTGCTGTTGGGTTGCAAAGTTGGGTTAATTTAATTTCCTTTTTTCGGGACTCAACGTTTCGGTCATCTGATTTTGGTTGGGGTTGAGAGCACTTTTGGTGTCAAATTTGAAAGCGTCGGCGCCATCTATATCGTCCTCTTTGGCAGTGGGCGGCGTCATTTTTCGTCAAATATGTCTAAACTGGCACAGGATTGCACAGAGGATGATCATGCTGAGGTGTTGTGAGCTATTGCTATTGGTTTTACTCAGTGCTTATAAAGGTTTCTGGTCCTCCCTTCGCTCTTGATGTTCTTATTTTTGGCCGTTGTTCCGAAGGTTATGTTGCTGTGCCTGTACAGTTGGGCGACGCAAAACCAGCAGAGGAGAAAGGCACCAGCATGTGTACAGGTCACATGTTCAATGTTTGGTTAATCCCTTCCTCCTAATACTAAACGTCCCCCCCTCATTAATAAACACGGCAGGTAGATTTTAGTATTAGGGTGGATTAGGGTGGTATTTATTATATTTTATTATTAGGGAACCCTATTAATGAAATTAAACCCGTTAATAATAAAAACTATTTTCAAAATCAATTAAAATTCTTTAAGCGCAATGAACATATTGCCAAAAATTGGATTTCGAAGCTTCCCCTAATATTAAATTAAAACCCTTAATAAAACTATGTTTTCTGATTTCGAAATCAATTAAATATATTTATATAACACAATTAAAATATTGCCAAAACTTGGATTTCGAAGCTTCCCCCTCATATTAAATTAACACCCTTATAAATTATAAATAATAAAAACTATTTTTTCCGATCTCAAAATCAATTAAATCTCTTTATATAACGCAATTAAAATATTGTCAAAAATTGGATTTTGGAGCTTCCCCCTAATATTAAATTAAAACCCTCAATAACAAAAACTATTTTTTCCGATTTCAAAATCAATTAAATTTCTTTATATAACGCAATTAAGATATTGCCAAAAATTGGATTTCGAAGCTCCCCCTAATACTAAATTAAAAGCCCTAATATGAAAAACTTTAAAAAAAATCGGACGGACCCTAATAATAAACGCTCCGGGATTGACTAGTTTTTAGTATTAGGGGGCAAAACCCACAAATGGTAGCTTGATTTTTAAATTGTTTTCTAAAGGGGATCAATTAAAAGTCAAATTGGCCAATCTGAAATTTTCCAAAATTGGAGATGGACACTAGTTTTTAGTATATGGGCGGGGTTCAGCAATAGGAGGAAGGGATTATTTTGTTAAGCCAAGTGCCAATAGCAGACATTCTTCAGCTACTGAGTTTCTTCTGCCTTGGGCAGGTGTGGCAGCTGTCGCAGCTCCTACCGGGAAACAACACTCCGCAGAGGTTCATTGTGTCAGCAACCTGTTTGTCGAACTTGGCAGTGATTTAGCATGGACAGAATTGGATCTTGTGAACCAAAGTATGCAGCATGTCGATTTCTGGTGTCTTTGTTCATCGCGGGCTACGTGCAAGTGACTAGAGAAAGTGTTGCCGGCGCACAGGTCTACCTTGAGAAAGACATAGAAAGAACCTAGCCCTACAGTAGCCTATGCACAAAATACATCAAAATACAAAAACGGCAGTAGATGTTGCCAGTGCTTAGGCCGGTTCTGGACCCTTGCCCAGCAAGACCGCCAGGATTTCAGAGGATCTCCATGCATTTGCCGTTCCATTTTGCTGGTATGTCTTTGTACTAATTGAATCTAATT
>CAMXCT020000279.1:118482-274705 GCA_947184155.2 Cladocopium goreaui | reverse complement strand
CCATACATCTTGAGGTTCCTCTCTTTCTTGAGAGCGTCCTCTTCTTGATGGTTGTTCATATGGATTTTCCATGGTTTCATCAGCCTGCGCAGATTCCTCTCTTTCTTGAGAGCCTTCTGCTGCAGCACCATAGATTGATTCCACAACCGGGTCAAAGTCATTCTCGTTGCATAGTGGTGTACCAAAAACCAATCTTCCATAGTTTTGTGGAACCTGTTGACCCATGAACTCCCATGCTGTGATTCTGACTTCCTCAGGAATGTCTTGTCCAGGAATAAATGTTGGACCTTTCTCCTTCATGACATGGTTCCATGTTGTGTTGGTGTGCCATGAACCACCTGTAACCGATGGAGGTAGAGAGTGACCACGTCCTTGATGAACAACGTTACATGCAATGGTAGGGAGCTGTTCCTTGACGTGGAGGTACTGGAAAGGAATGTCACCATGAAATAAAATGACACCATTCTTTGTCAGATAGAGTTGGTTGTCCACAATAAAACTTGGATCCAACACGAGGTTCACTGGTCGCCTATAGTTTCTTGGAGGCTTCGTGCCCTCTGCCATCCTTATGTAGCCCTGACCATTGTCATTGTGGTACATGAAGTGAACTGCATCCCTTCTGTCTTTTCCACTTCCTTTCACAAAGGTCTTCAGGCCTGATTGTTGAATGGAATCTAAATTCATGTAATCAGTGACATGAAAAATCCAGCCCAAACTCATAGCCTCATCATATGTCAGTTGGTGGTGTGCCACGGTGGGATCGACAACTTGGTTGCTATGTCCTTGAAAAGCACCAAGACGAATGTCGAATGGATACTCTGCCATTGAGCTATATGGGTACCACTGCCATCTCATGGAGATCTCAACAAAGAAACGTTGTTTTGGATTACACAGTAACATAGCAGCAAAATCTGCTCCAGACATGTGATATTCCTTTGGATTGTCTCCTTGCATCTGATCAAACAGTAAGGAAATGTTCATAGCTCCACTGGCAGTGAATAACGTTTTGTCTCTGCAATGTCTCAACACATTGGATAGCCTCTTGCTACATGACATATAATAACTTCTCCTTTGTTGGCTAGTCATGTCCACGTGGAAATCATTGCATCGTTCATCAAACCAGTTTTCTTCTGCCTGAGTTGTAAAGCCACAGAGATACTTCAGAAAATTTGAAGTCCATTTCAAAGATTCATCAAATTCTCCATAACTAGTTCCCCAGTGCAAAATCCAAGCTATTGCGTTCATGAACATTTCATGTCTGTCAGTTGGTCTCATGTTGTGTGGACCCATCAATGTATGTAAATTGCGTTCTCTCTTCTTCCTCACTTTCTCGTGAGCCTGAAACCAATCTGTTTGGCGCCTGTAATCATAGCAAAATGATAAATGATCCTCGTTGGGCAATGTCGATGGTGTTCGAAATTTGTCAGCTGGGATTTCCTCTGATCTTCTCAGAGCATATCCATCAGCTGAATGTCTTCTGCTAAAATCATAGCCTTGATGTTCTTGACCTCGAGTGTTCGATTGTGCCTGATCACTAGATGATGCGGCTGAGGTCCTGTTCCACCGGCTAGAGTTCGACATGTTGAAGAAACAGTGCGATCCTCGAGACTCTGCCTTTTGAGCCGCAGGCACAAATTCAAAAAATAGTCAAGAATCCCTCAAGGTGTCACCTAACAGAAATACATCATGTCTGAAATCAACATGACTGCAAACTGTTGGCAACCATGACCTGAGGTACGCTTTGTGTTCCAGTAATGATCTGAATGGTGGATGAGCATCAACTTCTTTAAGAACACCTTGTCGAACAGCATCAATAAGATTCTGAGGATTGGCAGATTTCTTGGTCAAACAATCAGCTAAACACCATTGAGTTCTGATATGTGACAAGTCAGCAATGGAACCTGAACATGCTTCTTTCCTAAGCATCTGAATCATATGAATGGTCTCTTGTTGTTCAGGAACATGAGTAGTGCTGGCAGTAGTCACAAGATTGTTTGCATCAGTCCTCATATGAATCTCACTTGAAAGTCCAGTGATGTCCTTGATCAGCCCTCTCAACATTTGACATGTACCATAACACTTCATGAGTGCATACAACTCTGCAACAGTTGTGCTCAACGTGGTTCGTTTGATTTTGGTTGATTCAAAGAAAATAAGAGAACCTCTGGTGTTTTTGCTCTTTTCCTTTCTTGGTTCAGCCATGAAAATAACCATCGCGCGCTGTGAGGATTTGTCGCTGTTGTTCCTAAACGCTGCATCTGGCATTGCAACTAATCTAGGATCACCTTGAAGTGGCCAGAACATAAGTTCCATCGGGTCACCTACAATTTGCCTGCAAAGTTTGTTCAGCGTTTTGCAATCACCTATGGTGGGGGAAGCAGCAGCAGAAGCACAACGTGAAAACTGATAACATGACTGAAATTGAGTTCTTGATTGTAACCAATTGATACTACCTAAGAGTGATCTATAGGCAGTGTGGAGATCCTTGTCACATTTGTCTTCATCCTTCAAACCTTTTGGTATGACAACCTCAGTAAGTTCACTGACGCAAAGTGATTGTTCAACAGTGATGTGTGATTTCTTCTTGGTCTTCTCATCAATGATCCATTTCACACGTTGACCAGTGAACATCAAGTCATTCACATCTTCATGACCAATCTTGAATTGTGACTTGACAACCTTCTTGAACTTCTCCAGAAACTCTGGAGTTCCAGTAATGAACAAGTCGTCAACATGCAAACAACACATGCCAATAGGTTTTCTTCCCTTGGCATTACTGCCATTCACAGGGTCCATGAAGTGTTCCAAGAGTTGTTCAACAATCTCAGGTGTCAACTGTGGTGTCGTGGCAAGATAAGTACGCTCTGAAGGTAAGAAGACTGAAACAAGTACTTCAGCTTCTTTTTCCAAACTTATGGAAACATTGTCCTTGTTCATGTCATGATTCATCTCAAGCAACCACCAAACTCCTTTCCTCTTCACAATAGAAGTTCTCAAGTGAAACTTCTTTCGATCATAATGTGAATCAGGAGTTCTCAAAGCTTTTGCACGATAGGCAACTTGAGCATGACCATTTTCAAAAGGATACCAACCAGACTTGTGTTCAACAGATTCCAAAAACTTCAACAAGGTTTCATCAACAACAGGAGTCCAAGCACAATCTTCAACCTTCTTCTCCTTGAACTCTTTCCTCTGTTTCCACGTTTGGGTTTGTTGATAGCAAGCTGAAAACAGTCTTTCTTCAACCAAAAGAGACTTATGAACTTCCTCAGCAATGTCGGAGGATTCATCACGCGTTTCCTCACTGTCTTGTGAGCTTACGTAGTATGTCACAGGTGCTGGTTCTGTTGCCTCAGAGTCAGCAAAGCTAACCTGTTTTGGCTCCTTAAAAGCACCATCATAGCATACATATGTACACCTGTCAGCTCTTGTTGGTTGAATACCAAGCGAAATCAGAAATTTGTCAAGGCGGTTCCACCATCTACGTGGTGCGTCCGCAAGTCCATAGACGGAACGAGTGCACAAACCAACCAAGTAAGGAGGCAAACCAATGTCAGTAGGCAACTGAACATGGATAACGCGGCGGTCTAAGTCGTATGTTTCCCCCTGAAGGAGGGCAGTTTTCAAGTCTAAATGGAGTAAATCCCAGTACATCGAGGCTGCATGCTGAGATGCCACACGAAAACCATACCTGGTAGCAGTAGGACTGTCAGTCTGTAAGTCATACTTTTGAGCATCTTGAAAGCCTCTACATACCCATCTAGCCTTGAACTTCTTGAACTGTCCATCCTTATCAACCTTGATGGTAAGCACCCATCTGCCAGGGACATAGTTATCAATCTTATGACGTCTCTTGTCTCTGAAAGTCATGGCAGTGAAGTCCAGAAAACTTCTGAATTCTTCAAGCTTGGCTTGTTTGATCTCCTTAGCATACTTCCTCAAGACTTCTTGAGTGATAACTGATTCTGCCTTTGGCTGCTTCTTTCCATTCTTGGCAAGATACTGTTCAAACTGTTTGAATCCAGTAACATCGTATGAACCAAACTCAGGTGCAGCTTGGACCTTTGGTCCTAAAGGAACGAAAACAGTACCATCAACATCGACAAAATGAGAGTGGTCTGATGTGTAAGGTTCAGTGTCCACATCTTCTTCCTGAAGCTGAGCAATGTCATCCTCAGTCAAAACAGGAGTGTCGTCTGTTTCATATGGTTCTGTTTCATCATCATCATGTTGTGATGATACCAATTCTGGTGTTCCTTGTGAAGACTGCTGTTGCGCTGGCTGCGCAAAGTCACCTGGCGTAAACGATGTTGGTGTAGTAGTAGGCAATGGAATTGTATTATCATGTGAACTTGAGGCAGTAGGATCATGTGAAGGTCCTTCATCTTCATCTTCATGAGGTTTCTGAGTAGGAACTGAAATTGGCTGAACATGACCTGGTAATTGAACCTTTGGCCTCTTGATAATCACCTTTGCCTTTGCCTTTGGTAAAGCATCAGTAGAATCAGTTGAGATCTGTCTCTGTTTCCTTTGAACTCTGATAGGCTCTGACGTCGGATCAGGTCCTGGTGGTGAATCGTCATCTTGTCCAGGATCAGCAATCTCTTCGATTGGATGTCAGGATTGGAAAACGGAGTTGATGGTGAACTTGGTTGATGTGTTTCCCCCGAGTCCTGTATTCCTGGCATATCCAAATCATCATCAGGTGGTGGTCCATAATCATCTGGAATGATGTACTCTTGATCATCATCATCACCTGGATCAGGTCCAGTATTGTAATCAGGTTGATTATCATCATCCAGAGGATCTTCTGGTTCATCACCACTCAACATCTCATCATCATTTGGTGGAACATCACCATGCTGATCTGGATGAATGGGATCGTCACCATTTGGTGGTGTGCTACTTGAACTAGGAGGATCTTCAACTCTCCTTTTGATAGCACCAGTCGTTTCTCGTGAAAAGACGATCATACTCCATTCATGGATTTTGAACTGTTCATGATGTGGATACAACTGTGACACAAACATGAAGTAAACATGATCATAGTCACCAGGTTTCCAAATGAGTAAGACAGCATCTTCAGGATGTTGAAACAAAGGATTCACTCTTCCATAAGTTCCTCTGAACACACTGCAATCTTCAAAGTACATTTGAGGCAATGTTTTCCTTCTGACATCTTGAAGTCCAGGAATCAGTTCAATGATTCTGGGGTCAGTTGATTCTCTGACACTAGCCTCTGTACTCCTTGGCAACTGATCAATCTTCCTCAATGTTTGAACAAGTAACTGAGTGGTAAACCTCTGTGGAAGGATGTGCTTCAACGGCACTGGAATCGAGGTCTCAACATGATGCAAGTCTTGCAACAAACACGAGCACTCAGGTTCACGGTGCAAAAACATTGAAGTGCCACACAATGCTCCATCATCAAAATGTTCCAACAGATCTTCAAACAGGAAACATTGTCTCATGTTCTGCAAAGGTACAAGCTGTGTGAACTGCGCAATGAATGAACACAAGTGAGATGGTAAGACCTTCCATTGTGGATCATTCCAAAGCTTCCCTTCTCTATTGAAGGCATGCTGTGGTTCCAACATGTCAAAGTCTTCATCATGATTGTAATACACACGCAAGTTTTGATTGAAGGATCACAACGACAGTATTTGTCATGTCAAGGTTGAAACAACCAATGTGATACTTGATTCTGTCCTTCTGAAATTTCTTCCAAGCCAAAAACTGAGCAAATCCTGAATCAGGTGGTGCAATCACCAAGAAACCTTTTCCTCGGTCAGCTTGCCATTTCATCACATCAAGGCAAAACTTGAATACCGAGTATTTCCAGGAATTTGGTGAAGGATTTGTGATCAACACGTATTCAGGATCAAGCTTCTCAAGTTGTTTCCAAACTTGGTTTTGTTTCTTTTTACTGTTGAAACTCCAACCATGCTTGTGGTCAATGGGTTCACCAACCTTCATGTTCAATCGTGCCATGTGCCAACTAAGACCAGTGTTGCTACTGAAAAGTTCCACAACATCACACTTGCCAGTTTGACAAAACCAGTGAGCTTGTTCACCTAAGTAGGCTTCAGCATATTCAGCGATATCTGGTTCATAGTCATCTTCATCTTCAACTGCAAGTGGAACAGGTTCCGATGTGTCAAGTCCAGGAACAGCAACATCATGCCATTCATCATGGTCACGTCTCACCTTCGATTGATTAACACGCATGCCTGCGTTGTCAACATGAACATTGACCATAGCACCTTCCTGAGAGATAACAGTACCTCTGATCCATCTTTCCTTTTTCCATGCCTTTGAAGCAATAGCATTAGCATTGACAGGGGAACTCCAAACGAAAACCTTGTCACCTGGTTTGTAAGGTCCATCTGATGGCATTGTTCGTTTGGCCATGTCATGTCTGAGGTCAGCAGCTTGTCTGGCTTCCTGATGTGCCCTCAGTGCTAACCTTTGCAACTCGAGTTGTGTTTTGTCTTCAGGTAAGGGATCAACACTAAGTTGAGCAGGATCAGAAGTCTCAATATCCAGAAGATCTGGTGGTCTTCTACCAGTGGCAATTTCCAAAGGAGAATAACCACTAACAGTGAGTTGAGTGTTTCTGGCCCAAACAGTACGCTTCACAGCTTCTCTGATGGTGATTCCTTTGAACCTATCATCTTCAAGGTTCTTGGACATGATTTGCCATTGTCGTTTGAAAAGTCTGACAGCTGATTCAGCTCTGTTAGGCCATGGGGTTCTTGAACCACAGGGACATTCCTTGATACCATGAGTTCGGTAATAAGTCAGAAAGTCTTCTTGAAAGAAAGCTTCATCACCCACGATGGCTTTAGGCATACAATTGTGTTCATCACTCCACAACCTTAGAGCCTGAATGGTCTCCTTGTTGTTCAGTGAGTTTTGTGCCGTAGCCCAAAGTAAGTTGGTTGCACCATCAAGAACAAGCAACACCATGTACTTGTTCTTCCTCAACTGAATTTCAGCATGATCAACAAAGATAACATCTCCAAAGTTGGTGGATCGTATGCCTGAAATTCTGGCTCGCGGCGGTGGTGCAATTGAAGTACTACACACACGACACTTGTTGTACATCTCCTCATACTTCTGATAGACAGAGTCAGGAAGTCCTAACATGGAAGTCCTTCGTCTGAATTGAGTAGGAGACATGTGATAGTGTTTGATATGAAGCTTGTAAAGTTCCACACTATCCTCCAGTTTCCTGAGCATCTTTCTGTATGCTGGTGTCATGGCTTGCACTTCACTACCAGGCAGTGGAATCGAAACTCGCCTAGGCTCAAGAGCATCACTACCTAGTTTCTCAACTTGACTTTCTGAATCTTGCTTACCACGGTTGCGCGCAGGTGCAGAATGTTTTGGTTCAATGACTTGAGGTTCATCTGAATCAATTTTGTCCAAACCTAACTCCCTAGCTCTTATGTCCAGTTCATCTTCCTCATCAAGCTTGGGATAGGAGACAACAACCTTCTTTCTTGATGAACCTGATCGAGAGTCATCGACAACTTGAGGTTTCTGCTTACCTACGTGTCTTTTGGCTGCAGGTGGACCTACCTCAATCTTTTTCGAGCCTGGTCCAACTGAAATCGGGTTGCCTTCCTCCTTCTTTAAGGAGCTTGGCTTCTTCTTCTGTACACCTGATGGCACTGAAGAGGCTGACTCAGGGTGAAAAAGATCATCAATGTTTCCTCGAAAGGGCCTTGCACGATCAATGTCACTTCTGACAATCTCCTCTGGGATCACGTAGTCCTCCTTGATCTTGTAGATGGTCTTGCCCTTCCAGAACTCTTCACTCTGTTCAGAAAACCTCTTCTTCTCTGTGCGCCAGTTGTCCTTGTGAAGAACCTTCTTTTTGCTCTTCTGGAATTCCATGTGGGTTTCTCTCTCATCAAGAAGTTGATCTTTTGGAATTGGAGTTTTCTCTGATCGAGTCATCTCATGTAAGTTCATTCTCTTGTCCTTGTGGTGCCTGATGAGTTCACGACGTAGTGGATCAACCTGCCAGTAGTCACCAGTCACCAAAGCTTCTCCTTCATGATCATCTTGTTTGACAGCAATCTGACTGTACTCAAAGTGATCGTGTTGTGAATAGAAACTTTTGACTTGTGGAGTCTTGAAATGAACTTGGCTCATGTACCATGCTACATCTTGTAGGTCGAGAATGAGATGAGTACTGATGGCTGTCCTCAAAACCATTTTTCTCATGCCAATACGTGCACAGGACAAATAAGCCTTCTCTGGAGTAAGTTCAAATTGAAATCCAAGGTTTCTCATCTGTGGAAGTGACATCAACAATGGGACATCACCTTCTTCGACAATGTCGAATTCTGTAAACTGAGTGTTCCATCCATGATCATACATGAATATCACGAGCTTCTCAGTACATTTTGATTGTTGTGAGTTTGCAAAGAAGAATCTTGAACTTGTTGGCTGAATTTCATACCAGAGTCCACTGTTGGGATGTGAGTCAACATATCTGCAAAATGCTTCAACTGCTCGTCGAGAGCCCATAGCTCTTGTGCATCCAAGATCCAGAATACACACAGTTGGTGGTGCAGAATTCTCTGTGTGAAAAGCTAGTCCATTCTCACATGCCAGATCAGTTTGTACAGTATGAAATGAAAAAGCACTCTGCTGTGATGGTTCCTCTATCTCTGTAGAGCATCCATATGAAAACAATGATGTGCCTTCTGCCAATGGCTTCCATGAAGCCTCACCTTCTTGAAGACCAACTTGCCTGGGCACTACAGCTGGACGTTGTTGTACACCTTGTCGTAGTGCACCAACTTCTCCAACCAGAACAGGGAATCTCTTCATTTCTCTCCTGTTTTGCTGTGCTCTTGCATCACGTTGGTTCTGTCCTCCACGACGAGTGCGTCGTTGTTCATCTTGTGCTGCATACGTGGATGTCAAAACATCAACACGAGCTGGCTCTGTCTCTGCAACATCAACACGTGCTGGTTCAGTTGTTCCAAATGAAAAGAAACCATGACCAGAACTTGAAGCTGCAGAAGAATAATGAGCTTGTTGAGTTTGTTGATTCTGTATGGCAGGAGCTGATGTGGTCTGAGGTTGAACATAGTTCGACTTGCCTTTTCCATCTCCTGGCTTTCCTCCTTTTCCATCATCATCCTTGCCTTTCTTGCCTTTCTTTCCTTTTCCTTTTCCTTTTCCTTTCCTCTGGAAGTATCCATACTCATCCATGTAGTATGAATCATCATAGGCCCAATAGCCTTCATTCCAGGTTTGATCATCGGCCCAATAGCCGTCATAGTTTTCATTCCATTCATCTTCTTGCCATTCATCTTCATAACCTTCTTCACTCACCATGTGAGAGCGGCCTTTCTTCTTCCTTTTCCTCGGCCTTTTCCTTTTCTTGATCTGAAGAACCTTCGTCCTCCTCTGCCTTTTCCTTTTCCTTTTCTCTTTCCTTTACCTTTGCCTCGTCTGATGTATTTGCCTTGGAACCTTCTCTGATACCATGTGAAGTTGGCGTCATCATAAACCCAGAAAACATCTTCTAAAGCATCCAGGAATCCTTCTGCGCCGTCTTCTTCATCTTCGGCCCAATAGCCGTCGGTTCCTTCTAATTCACCTTCATCCAGTACGAGGAAAGATCTTCTCTGTGCCATGCCAGAGGGTTGCATCAATGGATTGTCAACTGCTGTTTTGGTAGTGCAAAACATTTCCAAGAACAGGTCACGTAGTTCTTGAATGCTGTATCGATCGAGGGTTCGTCCACGATGTGTCATGATACTTGTGAGTGTGTTTCTCTGATCTTGACTCAGGTCAGCTAGACTTACAAAAATCAATGCTAGCAAATTTTCACCCAGTGGGAATGCTTGTCGCTGTGCTTCTCTACGATTTTCCTGAAATAGTCTGAATGCCGCTAGTGCCAGTTCATCTGTCCAAGGAACAGCTACATGGGGTGTTCCTGAGGCTGCTGCTACTTCAGCTCTGTCTTGTTGATCTCGTTCATGTTCTTGACGTCGTTGTTGAACAAACAGGATTGCTTCAGGACTAGTCACTGTTACTTCTGGAAGTAAATCCATCCAAGACTCAATAAGTCTATTGCCAGTGAGTTGAAATCTAGTCATCCACTTCTGAAGATCCATGGTTCCTCTGTTGAACTTCATGAACTGCATGAAACGGTATAAGAACACGTTCTGGGCACCTTTGATGAAATGAGGTCGTAGAAATCTTTTGAAATAAGCCACTCCTTCATAGGGATCCCTGAGTAATTCTCTATCCAATAGCCTCTTGTATTGTTGAGCATCTCCTTCCAGTCTGTTGCGCAATGCTGGACCACGTTTCTCTGGTTCTAACTCCGTAATGTCACACCAGTCATCAATTGCATCCTCAAAGGCAAAGAAGCTGGTTCGCCCATCATAGGCTGGAGCAACCTTTGTGGTCATCTGTTGCGTCATATGAATCTGTGTTTGCTGGGGTGCTCTTCTCATTGCATAAGAGTCATATTGGTTCCATTCATTTGCATCGACAATGTCGAAGTCATCATCATCATAGCCATGGCTTGCCATTGCTTGGGCTCTACCTGGAGCTCACCCTCAATGAGGGATCACTGCTCCGCTACCACTTGAAGAGGGGCCCTAGCGTCTACTTCAAGATCAGCTAAGGCGTCTTCCCCAATGACAGCACTTGTTTTACTCAGCCTGTTGCCGGTCCGTGCTTGTCTACAGGGTTACTCTATATACCTCTTGAGCCTTGAAGGGCGCATATAAATGTGCTCAATACTCATGCATGTACCTATGTAGGTATTAGGTCGAAACAAAAACATGGGGGGGGTGGGGGGGATGTTAACGTTCATTGTGACTGCTAGGTTCTCTTGTAGTTCCGCACATACGTCATGCTACGCTACTGCTAGGTTCTCTTGCACTTCCACACATACGTCATGCTACGCTAGGATCAATGAAGAACGGCAATCTGCCACGAAAAATTGCCACTCATGCGGCACGCGATCAATAGCACCAAACATTCGAACAATTCATCGAAACTCAACATGGTTCCGAAAGAAGTTTAATTATGATGTTCAAAAAAACACACAACTTTATTTCTCTTTCCAACAAATCTCAAGTTCAAAAACCATGCTATTTTTTCCGCGGGATCCCGCGAAAAAAACATGTTCGCCAAACATGAACCTGGTTCAAACAAACATCCCTGATCATGCAAACATCTTGCGAATGCTACTGTAAAACCAATGAAAAACACTGAAAATACCATGATATTTCCTCCTCCTAAACGGCTGCGGATGGACATACATGATCTTAACATATGTTACCCTTCTGCAAACTCATTCCGACTCACGGCAAACCCCCCGGGGAAACCCAACATGTTGGATGGCGTGGACACACGAGTTGTTCTCCAACTTAGTTTCAACGCAAACGTGACACATGACGTGTTCTTGAACCAAGTTTGAACTAGGATGAACTAGGCACATATCGCTGGTTCTTGAACTTAGTTTGCACTAGGCACATGATATATGTTCTGAAACTAAATTGAATGTTGCTGTTTTTTTTTGTAGGGACAGAAGCTTTTTGCTTGAGCCTTTGTTTGTCGTTCAAGGTTGCCTCCGACCGATGTCAATCCTGTCCACGGCCGAATAGTTGTGATGTGTTTGAAGCTACAGAAAGGACAGTAGAAATTAAATGACATGATAATAGCGCCAAAATATAGGATGGGCTATAGCCCTGGTACCATCTGGTACCCTAGGGAACATAAGAACAGCTGTTTGATTTATTCATGATCGTCTCTCCAAATATGGTATTACAGGTTTTGATCCATCCACACAGCCAAGTGCACGGAACCCTGCGAGGGTATCACAAAATGCGTCACTTTTACATGCGGCCGAAGTCACACCCGTGACCTCATTGCTTTTGAACCGCTCATTGACAGCACGCATAGGCCAGGCTACCAAGGGTCCAAATGGATGGTTCTGTGGAATTATTGGACCGCTTGGTGGGACCGCAACAAAACTGCAGCTAAGGTGGGTTCCGCCTTGGTTACCAAGCTGGAAAACTCAGAATGGAGGCAGAACTTGCGGGCTGAAGTGGCTGCAACGGAGAAGAAGGAGATGGAGAAGAAAGGCGTGAGTTACATGGAAGAGATGACATCGAAAAGGCTATTGGTGAGTTGACAATTTGATATCGCTGGGGTTCCGTTTGATCCATTGCTGTACTCTGAACAAATAATCCGTTTTGTACATATATATATATACACATATTATACTAGTTCAGAAGCATGTTTCAAGGACCACGCCCCAGCAAAATCACACTTGCCAGCTCGGCACAAATCCCATTCCCGGTGGGTTCAGAGCCAGTTGTGTCACAAGTTTTGTGCTTCGGATCGTCGGATCATTGGATCAATTCGAGTCGACTCGATGCGGAAGTTTGAGAACCATTTTTTCTACAGGATATTTTTGAAATATATGATCTATGATCTATGTATATGTTTGAAATATATGATTTGAATTGATTTGATCTATATGATTTGAATTGATTTGATCTATATGATTGCTATGTCCATGCCTTGTCCTAGAGTAGCTTCTCCCTCGAGAATTTGGGTCACGAACCTGGAGGCATCAACCAGCAAGACTTGAACGAGGCAGCTTTCAACATGGGAATTCAGCCCACAAACTTTGGGCAAGGCTAAACTGGGCCACTCGGATTTGCAGTGGGCTATGGGATCCATCAGGAAAAAGCACCAGGCACTTCTGATGACAACTGTGGGAAACTGGGAGTTCAACTCAGTTGAGCTTGTGCCATTTGAAATCTCATTGCTGGCAGCCAGACCTCCCCGGCCCCTGTTTTTTTACCTTTCTCTCTTTGAATCTTTCGCCAACTGCTCATTCCTCGCTCTCAAAGCCACACCTTGTGACCGGCCCAGCACCTTGGCCTCTAAGGCTCGCGGGGCCACAAGCAGTGAGATTGCAGGATTTTCCAGTTGCCAACCAGCTCGCTTCCGAAGTCGGTGGAGCCGGTGGAGTGGTGGAGTTCTGTTGGCAACGCGCGACTCCGCGCGACTGGATACGAAGAGAAAAAGGGGGAGAGTCGTCGACTTTGTGACTTTTGTCGTGTTTGGGTCCGGAGGGAGCTGTTAGGAGCTTAGTTATATGTTATATGAGTTATATCCATATTGCCGACGACAAATGACCAGTTGGCTCTGCGAATGGACTTTCCCAAACACATGATAGTGTGTGTTTTTCAAACTGGATGAGGTCCAGATATTGTGATATTGCGCTTTCCAAGTCTCTCATCACTGGTACTGCCTTCCTTTCGTTTCTTTTTGGACTTCAGGTTGCTTGGTAGAAGGCATGACTCTGGGGGTGAATACTTAAATACCGGGCAATATGAACGGGATATATATATATATATGGTATGTCATGGCCAATTTGATTTGGAACAATCTGTGATGTCGAAATCACCAGTTGGACAAAGGATTTATTCCAAATCCCTGAGCCCTGTCCAATTACCATTTCCGTAGTTCTGGGATCGAAACGGTCTGTCGCCAGGTCAGATGACTTCAGTGCCATTGGCTGAGGTTGGAATCGACGTTCTGACGCTGTGATTGCTAGGTCACTCTAAGTCTCATCGTTGGTAGTCAATGTGGAGATGATATAAGAATAATGTGGGTAAAACAATAATAAACTATCCCCCCAAATCACCATAAATAGTTTGTATAAAACATTCCCAGTCATTGAGTCATGGGTTGTTTATGACATTGTTTTACCCACATTATATAAGATGCAGTCTGCAACCTAAAGCCTACCAAGTTTGGCACGAAACACCTAGTCTTCCCTCTCTCGGGTGTTGTTTCCACAGATGGACATGAGCTAGCAAAGGGCACATGCCAACGTGAGAATAGGTCCAGATGCTGGATGGTTATCAAGAAATCCCATCCATGGTTGTGGAGTCATTAGCAAAGTTTTTCATGCACATGTGTGTATATATATATATTCTAGTACCCCACAGATGCAGAACAGGTCAAATCTATTTTAGGATTGGGGTGTTGGAACTTCTCTATTTTTTTTTGGGAGACTGAGACTACAGAAGCTATTTGTTGCCCGTCCTCTCAAGGGCCACTGGTTCGTTCATGTGCCGCAGGATGACATGAGAATCTGCCCAGACTGGTACCTGTCCAGTATTTCCTGCAGCGCTGCGAGCAGGGTCTGGAAGTTTGAAAGTCGAAGCTCTGGACTTTAACTCTCAAAATACCCATGTCTTCAAAGGTTCATCTGAATATGTTATTGTGTTGTTTCTTGAAAGGTTTTTTTTGTGTTTCACGACTCCACACGGGTGTCTTTTTCAATGCAGGATATACCATCTATCGCCACTTTAGAAAATGATGGAAAACTGGAACAATCATCGAAGTTGAGGTGGCCTGTTTTCAGACTAACCCACATTTAAGTGATTCATGTTTTGAGACGACTGTACTTCCTTTCAGCATGAAAAAAACATAGACCCACAGACATCCATAGAACATCATAGACATAAACGACCTAGACCGAAAAATGTGTTTTTGGGGGTACCGTGAGGGGGAAGTGAACATCCCTGTCTGTTATAAAGTAGATATGTATACAAATTGTATCTACACACAATCTATATATTCTCTTCGTGCTTGGATGTTGGGTTAACATGTTTTGACTCATGTTTCCAAGTTGAAGCTCTGCAAGACTTCGAGCCTACTCGCAGAAACAGATGCAACTCATGTGCTGTGGCTGTTGTTTTTACACTTGCGCCATTTTGAGTGCATCCCTTTCCCAAGAAAAGCCTGTCGACGAAACTGTGGTGTGAAATGTGGCTCTTGCTGCGGCTGTCAATCCCGTTCAGCGCAGTCTGAGCTGAGCAATTGCAGCTTTGTACTAGTAGGACATAGTTACATAGTTGAATGGTTGTTTTGGATGGGAATGGAATCTTTACTGCTGAAAAAACAAGCTCCAAATGTAGCTGAGACTTTTTTTCAGGCCTCTCGTTTGCCAGGAGATCCTTCTACCTATGCATGGAAACCTGGTGAATTATTCAAAGAGTCGTGGCCACTGGTCATTTCTTAACGCACCTGGTGCGCCACTGGTTTTCCAATGGAAGCAGCTTCATCAGGTCATCTTGAATCTAACGCTCCATATTCCTGCACCTGTCGTCGACACTGTCGGGAATCCGCTTCTTGGGCAAAAAAAACGCTATGTCCGCGCTGCCAAAGTGCGCGTGTCACGCCTTGCAAAGCAAGACCGGTAAAGATTGCGTAGTTTGGTGTTGGAAAACGTGCCAGACTTGACTTGGGTGTTTATACCAGCCAATACAGCTAACTACTACGTGGTGTTTAAAGACTGGTTACACTGGTCCTTTCGGCTGAACTCCACCAAAACCCTGCGCTGTCACCTCCAATTGGAAACCATCAGCAGGTGATTCCTGCAGATATCTGCCACGGATAGCGAAGTCCGTGGGTTTGTCTGAAAGGGGAAAGCCCAAAGTGCAGTCCTGTCCTCATCAGATTTTCTGGAATGAAATCGCCATGTATCCAGGAGATTCATGGAATTTTATATGCATGGATACCCTCTGGTAATTTAACATAGCTATGGAAAATCACCATTTTTCATGGGAAAATCCACTATAAATAGCCATGTTCAATAGCTATGTTAGTCATTACCAGAGGGTATACTATGATATACTCCATTTCATGGCAATTTCATCTATAATTTGGTGGAATTAGACACAGAGACCATGGAAAGATGGCATTTTTGACCAATACATCCGCCCACGCAGTCCGTGTCGGTGCACCTTCCTGGCACCAACAACTACCTGGATGGATATCAGGTGTGGGTTTGAAAAAACCAGGCAGTTCTGATACCCCCAAATATAGGATTTATGGGTTTTTATATGTTTTTATGAGATTTGGTGGGATTTCAGCTTAGATCCATCTGATGGCCACAAATTTCGCACTAAGTTCAATCATGTTCATTCCATAGATGTCCCAAAAAAAACAATTGGTTGGTGAATAGAGGGTTTTTGACCGGTAAGAACCAATTGCACAACCCAATGGCTAGATAGTAATTAGCAACGCGACCCCAAACGACCTCAACGGTCTTTTCGTTCCGAAGATCCCTAGTTGTTGTGACCGAACTGGAACTGGTTCCAATCTGTTTCTTTGAGAGTCTGGTGGCCACATGGTCTCTAAATGAAGCAAAAATCCATAATCCACTGTGGAAATGCTGGGATACCACCAGGCTATTACAGTCTGCCAGCGTGCAATACCCTCTGAGGTGGAGAATTTCGATGTTGCGATGGAGCATACGGACAGCCCAAAGCTGAAACATGCCAGGATGCCCCAGTCCTCCCCAGTCCTCCCCAGCCCTCCCCAAAGGTATCACCAGGATTCACCAGGATCTGACTCCAAGCCGTGAACGCTGGGGTGTTTGGGGTGTGACGTGGGTGACGTGGCGACGTGAGGTCGTTTCATGCCCTGTTGGCATTACCAATCCAACAGACAGCTCCTGTTCCACTTACGTGCTGGACTTCTATCGGGCACGCCGGGGCGCGGCAACACGCTGAGACATGGGATAGATGACCTGAGGTGAAGGCGGTAAAGGTCAATGTTGCATGAAGGTCATAGGGGTTTCTACTGTTTCTACTGTTTCTAGACCTTGACTTTGCTCTAAAGCTGCAGCTTTGCAGTAGAACTATCGGCAGATGAAACGAGGACTTCTCAGACCGCAGTGTTTCCAAAGAGCTTATGCCAAAAACTGTCAGTGATCATGTCCTTTTGTTGATACATTTCTTCAAGGGTACATTTATCAGCGCCTCTTCGGATCACTGGCAGCTAGGAAATATTCCGAATATTCCTATGGTGAGGTGGTGCCCTACAAAAATAACTTCTGCCCGATAGAGATGACCCTGTCTTTTCGGCCAGGCTGCGCCCGATATCGCCACCTTGGAATCCATGGCCATGAGCTCTAAAAGGCCGTTGATGCTGTTTTGGACGAGCTGCCAGATGTTAGCGTTTTGATATTTGGAGCTTCATAGAAAAAGAGGGCAGGGACCCTAGATTGAGGTACGGAGAGAGCAGTTGACTCCCCTGTAGACTGGTGAATGGTCGGTCTTTAGGATGGTGCTCAGATTCAGAAGCTGGTTTTGGGTATGTCATGAGCACCATCAACATACCATAGCATTTATTTGAAATTTTACCCTGAAAACGGCACATCCTCCAGAATTGCTGCACCATCGAGAGCTGGATGTGGTGGAGGAGTAGGTTGATTTGTATTGAAACTCTATAGTTATACTGTATAGTCTCAGTCCTGGAGTAAGCTGAAGGATTTCCTTCCGACATGTCCCAGATTTCGTTTTTGTCAACATCTTCACAACACGCGACTGCCAGTGTCATCGTCGTGGAGCCAGCCTTCAATTCTGGTACGTCGAGCTATTCCACCACCGCCGGTAACACTCAGCATGGTTGCAATGGTGGGTGCTCTAACATAGCAGTCTCTGCTGCGACCATTGCAACTAGAATCATGGAATTATGGAGCTCTTCGAGAGCTGCGTGCTCCGTTTTTTTTGATTTTAATATGGCTTTTGCAAAACTAGATTGAGATATAGACCATGATATTTTGGTTGTTTTGGGCAACGATTCCATTTTGGAACTGCTTGGACACCTATGTTCTGGTTGGTAGTTCATTTTTTTTGACATTTGTTTCGGATTATATAATACCCAGTTCTGGGGGGATGGGAATAATGAATCCATTTTCAGTGGCTTCAGATTCAGCCATTGTTTATGTCTGGATTATGTCTGGATTCCCATGTTTCATGGGATTTTTATTAGCGATGCCTCATATATCCTCATATTCATCCATATTAATCCATGTTAATCCATATATTCATCCATATTAATCCATGTTAATCCATATATTAATCCCATGTTTTTTTCCTATGGCACAGTCATGAGACCATGGATGAAATCGGATTGCGCTCCGCTCGAAGGTGGAGATTGAAAACCCCTTCTCCATTTCCGCGCGAACTCTGCAGTGGGTGACTCCAAGTCTCCGATGGCGGAGATTTTTTGGTGAAAAGCTATGAGTGGCTCCTCTTTTCTTGGGATAGCTATGGATATATGGTGGCTCCAAACTCATATCTATGGGGGGGAAGGATTGGCCTACTTGATCCATAGGATGAATCGTTTTTTTCGATGTGTGCTCAAAAAGAATCTGCTGGAGTTGCATAGTATCCATTGGATTTCCCGAGAACTTTCAGGAAACGGACGAAGTTTGAAGGCAAAATCCGCTACCAATGTTCGCATTTGTGTCAGAATGACATGACTCTTTTTAAGCCCAAAAGTTTACTTTTTTATTTGGAATTGATTGGCAAGTCACGAACATCATCGAACATCCTAGATGGCATAAGAAATGCCAATCCAGGGAATCCAGCTACAAGCTTTAGTATCCTCTCAGACGATCCTGTACCAACGGCCACAGTGAACAGAATTTAGGTCAGACTCAAAACTCGAGTTCATGACTCAACTAGAAGTTGTTTTCTGGTATCTCAGCTTAAATCTCTATGCGACATCCACGAGCCAATGCCGGTTGTGTCTTGATCCAAAACGGACACCAGAAATTCTACCAATGGGGTTGATTGTTTTGAACGGCCTTGAACCAAAGGAACTTGTGTGCTCAAGCCAACACCAACGACCCATAATTTCTTTTCCAAGCCATAGCCACCACCAGATGCTGGATGCAGAGGACATTTTTCGCAATCTGTACCTTTTCAAGAGAGTCATGTTTCGCTGGTATCATAATAAAACTAAATAAAAATCAATAAATCACCCAACAAAAATCGAAGTTCAGATGGTTCAGATCATGTTTCGGATGGCTGATGGCTTCATTTTTTCTGGAATTTTTAGCCCTTCTATCCTGTGAGGCCGAAGGGACGTGCAGGGATCCAAGCACCTGAAGGGTTCGAGGGCTCAGGTGGCGATTTTGGGGCCAAGTGGATGATCCAAATCAGCTTTGAATGATTGGGATAATACTAGTCAGTGACCTGATGATGGTTAATGATGGTTAATGATGGTTAATGATGGTTAATGATGATGATGATGATGATGATGATGATGGGATAATCATTGGAGAAATCACGTGTCTTTCTGGCCTTGCAGTCGATTCATAACATTGGCCTTTCTAGATTTCTTGGGGATGAGTTCAGACCGCCGGAGAAAATCACCAGCGAAATTCGTGTTTGCCGACCATAACGATGGCCGATCCCGATAACACGACGAAATCGCTGAGTCTTATTGAGTCTTAGCCATCAGTGATTGACTTTGGAAGGATCAAGAAGCCAACCCTCTGGGGGTAGAGACATCATCCCAAGAGTCTTTTTAAGGCAAAAACAGTACAGTAAACGATATAAACGTACTTTCACCTGGCGCGAAATCAACGTTTAGGACAAGCAAAAGAAGCGAATTTCTCGTCTTTGGTGCCTCTGGGGATCCTCCAACCATTCGGATGTCGCAGCGAACACGGCTGAATTCACTTGTAGCAGATTTCAAGTGTCGCAGAAATATGTGGATTTCAACATGTTTCAACATGTTTCAACCACTTGCTGTCCAAAGTTTTTTTTTTTTAATAGCTATGTTTGGTGCCAAGGATGGCTGGGCAGTCCCACAATTTAGCTGCCAAACCCAGGGCCGGTCTCACCGCCGAACTCAACGGCTGCGACAAAGCAGAGCAGTCGCAAGCGGTGTGGGCAGGGGAACCAAGCTGTTTTTTTCAGAGGGGCCCCCAAATCATGTAAGTTGAGCTATGAAACATACCTTGGTTGATTGGTTAATATGTTGGGACTTATACTAGCTAATAATTTTTGGGGATCATGATAAGCCATCGGATTGGGAAACCGAAATAACATCAATGGCAAATTTTGAGGCAAGCTGCAGCTTCCAAACGCCCAAAGGTGAGGTATCAGATGGGGGCAGTCTGCAGTCTGAAAAATAGGGTACCCCAAAATATCCCGTTGATCAATGTGTATCATCACATTTCCCAAATTTCCGTTCTGAGACCGGCATAATTTTTGGCTGAAGATCAGCAGCTAGTCATGTCACCACCCAGGAATTTCCTGGATTCAAGTCCACTGGTGTTTTCACCTTTGCCTCTGAGTTGCATTGGGATGGGGAGCAATGGTGTTGGACACCGGCAGAAACACTGGGTGAGACACCGAAACAAATCGACCAATGAGGAGGTTTCAGACACATTCTTTCAGCTTGACCCTTTGATACTGAAAGAGACAACTTCTGTGGCTCCTTTGGTTCCCAATTTATGACGACTGGATCCAAAAACGGGCCCTCTTCGAAATTGGCGTGTCTGAAAGTGGCGACAAAACCAACAAAATTCTAAACTTCATGTGATTTAATGTGGAATGATGATCAACCTTTTGTTTTTTTTCACTAGAACTACTTTCAGACAAACCCAAATACGGAGCTAATTTACCAAGCAACTACTCCATGCCCAAGGAGAAGACTGTGCTCTTTGGAATCCTGTTGGATATGTATTAGCAAACATATTTAATCAGCTGGTAAACTCGTGAGCCAGTTTTCCAAAGCGTCATTGATGCCAGGTGTAAAAACTCCAGATAACTGATTGGAGAATAGAAGAATAGACATGTGGCAGTGGGTCAAAACCAATAGTACCCCTGTAGTTCACATCAAAATTTAGCTGGGATTTATGGATGTTCATTCCCCTAAACATGGTATTTTCATAGGTATTGATCCATAGCCATGTAGCTATTACTATGACAACTGGTGGATTGCCAATTTCAATCTTTGTAACGGGCCCGACCAACGGGGCTCCTTGATCCGAGACACATCCCATGGATGGGATTCAGCAGATCATCAAAAACACAGCCAGGTTTTTTCAAAGGTGGCAACTGAACATCCGAAAATAAATGGAGCTTTCGTTCGCTAGCACTATGGAACTGCTGTCTTTTCACCAAGCCATAAAATGGCAAATTTTTGCCCAGTTGAAAATGGCACCAGTTAGCCCCAGTTACCAGTTTTTGCCCAGTTTTTGCCCATTTTCACCTCTGCAATGGCGGCCTTGCGCTTGTCATATTTGCCTTTCCAAGCCATGGCGGAGACGACTCGCTTCCTGTTTCGCTATGGTGGAGTCAAGTACCAAGACGAGGTGAACGAAGTCAGTTGAGGGCTGGGGATGGCTGCAATTGGATAGCCATGGCAACAATATGCAACAATCATTTGATCATTTGAAAGAGGGAAACTCATGATTAAGATATATTAAAAGCTATTAAGATACAAAAAGCACGGGATTTTGATATATTACAGGTGCTGATACCACTGGGGTGATATGATCAGTGAATCAACTGGATTGGACTTTGTGTGCCTATGCCAAATATTTTTACCATTGTCCTGTCTTTACTTGGGCAGTTCTGAGATGTGCCTCGTGTAAGCCAAAGGTCAGACAAGAGCCGCTCAGTTTGCTATGGAAGCCATGGTCGATTATTGATAATTTACCGATAAAGAATGGTGATTTTCCATAGCTATCTCGAATAACCAGAGGATACCCTTGGTCAAACTAGCATAGATGTGGAAAACTCATGGTTTCCCATCGGGAAATTGTCTACAAATGGTGGCTTTCCACATCTTTTTGTACATCAAGATGAAGTACCTGGCCCACTATACAGACTCACGTGTATGATATCTGTTGGTATTGATGATAAATATACGATCATTGTATGAATGATTTGTTTGTATAGATCAGAAAAAAAAACAACCGTGCGCTCGGAGGTGGTTTGGGGCCACGTTTTTTCCGAGCGTCGGAGAGAAGGCGAGCGTCTGAGGTATGCCACTGCTGAGATCATAGGGGTGATATGATTACCCTCTGGTAATTTAACGTAGCGAACTGGAAAGATCCACCATGCTATTGATGGGAAAATCCACTATTTCGACTGGGCCATTTTCAATAGCTATGTTAAATTACCAGAGGGTATATCTTTTGATAAACTGAGACCCACGATTTGTGAGGTGAATACCCCTTCGACAAGGTGCCAGTACTCTACATCGATGGCATGGCAGTGGCACAAAGCCGCTTTTTGATGAATTGAGGGCGACCTCCTAGGCTTAGCATGATCGTTATCATGGTGTTGCATATAAAATTCATGCAAACGGATAATTGGGGGTTAGAAGATGTTGGAAGCAATGTGACAAGATGATCGCCTCCCTCTTTCGTAACCCCATTTTGGGGGCTCCGAAAGGCAGTTCAACAGCCATGACCCCAAAATTGGATGGCTATTTTTAAACGTGAACAGAATCTTTAAACCTATTCCCATTTCTTTGAGTGTGGTTTTGGCCTGCTCTTTTTGGACAATTCAAGAGCTTGGCGCTTGCAATGCTTGCAAGGATTGGTTCAATCTAGCATCCAATCAAAAGAGTATGTGTGTCGATGACTAGAGCCATGGTTAATGAAGAAAATGGACCCAGACAACACTATTTAAAAGTGTGAAGTCTTTACGCTTTTAGCTGTTCCGAGTTACCACGCGTCATTTAAGAATTGTCTGATTCCTAATCTGGTGAGAGCATGGAATGGTTCCCAATACCTTTAGCACGCTACTGCTGTCGCACTATTCTTCTCAAGTGGCGAGTGTGTCAGATAGGGACTCTAATTTTTATGTCCGAATGATGGGTTTCCTGTAAGCAACGGATGACGTGGCAAAAACATGTAGCTTTCCACAGCTCGGATTTTTTTTGACCACGAAGGAAAACAAATCCTTCATCCGCTTCATCCCATCTCATTTGACAACTTCATATCAGGAAGCCTCCGATTTTCCGATCCACAGCCGTTCTAAAGCGCAATGGTGGGTCTTGTGGCATCCCAAAAACACCCAAAAACCATCTTGAGACACCTGGAACTCAAAGAAAGCACCCCCTGAAGCGGCGCGTTGCGAGGTGGTTCCATTGCCCGTTTCGCGGCCAAATTGGCTGCCTGTTACCCAGCGGATCCGGCGCGCTGTGCTTTGAACGACGCAGTCTTTGAGATGGCTCAGGCGACTGCTGTGGCATGTGGCATGCTGTGATTGGCAAAAACTGATATATCTGATATTATTTGATATTGTTTGATCAGATGGAGATAGATGATGCCCTTGCAGTGAAATTCTGACTTTTTAAAGAAATATATATACTTTTTCTGGTCGAAATAAGTAATCAACACTTCAAGTGGAATTTCATGGTCGTCTCAAACTGCTACCCTTGGAGCGGTTTTTACTGGGGGTCGGAGCTAAGTCAGCTAAGTCAGCTAAGTATCAAGAAAGAGGTGGCAGTATCCGTTCGGTTGACGCCAGACAAGATCAAGCCCGAGGAGCTGTGCACCATCAATCCGATGATCAACTGCTACACGGGACGGGAGTTTGAACAAGTGACTTGGTGAAGAATTGACAGTTCTACTCGTGGTTTGTGAAGGAAAAGGATCGTTTGAAGAATGTTTGAAGAACTTCACGAGAGGAAAAGGCAGCTTGCAAGTGGCTGTAAGTGGCTGTAAGTGTGAACTTGGGACCCATGATGTCCAAGATTTGTGAACCTCACAGCGTCCCGACCACCACATGTTCATTTTATGGGGCTGGTTTCCCCAGAGGCTGGGACAAAGTGAATTTTCATGTAGGAGCTGAGGTGAAACGCTGGTACTTTGGACATCTTCCGCAGATTCTCGGCGTTTTTGTTGGGCGAATTCTTCACAAAGGGGGTTTTGGCCATTGGGCGAAAGGGTCAAGTTGGGTCAAGGTGCCGCTGCAACGTCAGGCACTTGGCGAATCTGGATGCCCAACTGGAGGCTGCCACCAGAAGTGAGGGCAGCTTTTTTGGAGGCACTGACGGGTGGCTTGAGATGACTTGAAGGGCTACAGCGGCTACAGCGGCTGTCCAGGCTCCGGACCCAGTCATGCGGACTTCAACGTCTATCATCACTTGGCCAATGCCAGGCACAGCCAGAATGTTGCCCCAACTATTCCAGGATAGTGGATCGATAATCCTATGTCTATTATCAACTGATAGTGGATTGCTCTTCTTGAGCTTGTTTGTTCATTGTTACATTGGAAGCGTATGATGATGTCTCATTGATGTCCCATTGATGTCCCATTTACTGGTGCATTCTCATCATACCATGCACTTCCAGATCTTCCAGCGCCAGGTTGGTGGAGCCAGAATGTATCCCGGAAAGCTACAAGCTGTGCCACTGGATGGAGCTTCTTGGCGGCACTTTGGTGGGGTGCACTTTAACGTTCTTCAACGTCAGGTGACCACAAGAGAACAATTCAATAGAATTTATATACAATTTAGACCCAAGAAATTCTAACATATTCGAACCAACTAACATGATCTAACTTTGGTTGTTGGTGAACGAAATGAACGACACACACACACAAAATGGTGCTGTCCTCACCTGTGACATGGCTTCAAGGTTGATGGAGTCGCTGCCCAGCATGAAGCAGTACCTGGAGGAGGGGACAGCTGGACATTGGCTTTCCCTTATGTGTCTTCAGTGCTTGAAATATCCAGGATCCTCCTGGTCAATAGTGAGAAACTATGTTTAGACCCATCCGGGATCCATTCAGAAATGCAAAAAAAAGAGTGATGAAACACGATATGGAATATTTTGACACAACTGGTATCTTCAGGAAATACTTGAAATACTCAAAGAATGATGAAATGTGATGAATACTTTAGCAATCGGCCGATGCAAGGAGCGGCCCCAATTGGTGGGCATTGGAACAGATCCGGGCCTGGTGGATAAGGTCGGCTCTGAGGGCCATGGAACCAAGTTGGGCTACCAATCGACCAAGACAAAACATCTATTGTGAAATTGCTCATTTCACTGTAATACATAAAAATAATACAGTCATACATATTTGGAAATTATATAAACCATGGAGTCTTTTGGGGATAATTTTGAGCCATATCATCCCATACAGTCACCAAGCACTGCCTGTCAGGCAGGTCGCTTCCTTTCCCAGAGAGATCCTGAAGGTAGAGCGATACTCGTGGATGGTTGCTTCATCTTCGAATGAAGCGCCATGTGTGTCATTTGTGGTGCCGAACAGAAGTTGGCAAATTTCTCAACTACAAAAATTTGGTTCTTTTCGCCGAAAAGGCGAAAACACCTGTTTTAGAGGACGGTTTTAGTGCCTCCTGCTAAATGATCTTTGCCGAAACAAAACAGAGCGGAATGGCATCCCCGTGGGGCGAGCATGGCTAGGAACTCACTATGGTCGAGCTGGGAAAATCACCGCTTACTGGAGGGGATTTTCCATACTTTCAAATGCCAGTTTCCCATTCAATCGAAATTAAACCACAATGAAATCCCCATTAAGTAAATCAAATCCTATGAAATACCATTCATTTAAATCCCATTAAATCCCATTAAATCCCATTAAATCCCATTAAATCCCATTAAATCCCATTAAATCCCATTAAATCCCATTAAGTTGATTAAAATCCCATTAAATCCCCTTAAATCCCATTAATACATTAAGTTAATTAAAATCCCATTAAGTCCTATTAAATTCCATTGTAAGTTAATTAAAATCCCATTAAAGCCCATTACGAACTATATCCAAGCATACACCTGGGCTGAGGACATTTGCGCCGTTGCGCCGGACAACATCCACGAGACGTGGTATTCCTTGAAGGCGCGGTGAGCCCGCGGAGCCTGCGGAGCCTGCTCAGCATTTCACGGCGGGCTCAGCAAGGGTTGAAGTACTATAAACCAACATCTGACCATAGCAAAAGGAAGAGATTGATATATTGAATATATTTGAATATATTATTTGAATATATTTGATATGGATTGCATTCCCAAATAGAGGCAGTCAACGTGAAAGCATAAGATGCAGGCAGTCAAATTGAAGAAAACCTTCACAACTGTTCCCACTCAAATGGAATCAACCAAACTCAAAAGTCGGTTCTTCAAAATTGGTGCCAAAACAAGGGGCGGGAGGAAATTTAGACAATTTCTGCGTTATACCCTCTCAACACCTGTGTACAGTATTGTACAGTTATATTTGCCTTGAAATTCATTCTTAGAAATACTTTTATTGGTAAAACAGATAGCTGCCTCGTTGTTGAAGGACACGGATATCACCCAAGTAAAGTCAGACTGCGCACCCCGCGGGAGCTAGAGGCAATTGCTGATGATTTGGAGACAACATGGCACGAAAGATTGCATCAATCATTTACGTCTTTTTGGGTGAAGAAAGAACATCTTGAAAAATCCCAATCTCATTATATATAGATTTGATGTTATTTTCCTCATCTCAATTCCATTTCAACTCTTGCCACATTCACCACATCTCATTTTGCCTTCGCTTGTTCAATTTCATGTCATCACATAACTTTTTTTTTCTCATCCCTTATTCGTATTGTCTCATCTCATCTTTTCATCCACCTGTTCTTTCTCGTGGCATTCCATGACGATGTCATCTCCCCTCGTTTCAGCATCTTACAGCAGTTTATGTCAAGCAGTTGACCGGGTAACCCGGGTAACCCGGGTAACCAGGACTGACGAATAGAAGGAAGGTCTGCAGAAATCACAACAAACACAGCACCATAGAACTCTACAGCACAAAAACATACTGTAAGTTGCAAGAGTGACTTCAAAACTACAGTAACTAGCACAACATGTTCAAAGAACACAATTTTCCTGGTTTGGTAGCCCCAAGAAAGTCGACTAGAGAATGGACAAACCGCTTTGGTTTGCACTGTTTTGCGCTGTCACAGTGAAAAACATGCGTAAACACCAAACTTTCAGCGTGTGAGGGTGTCCAAAAATCCACTTTCAGCGTGTGAGAGTGTCCAAAAATCCACTATTTTAAGTTATGTTAATCTATTTTAGAGTTTTGTGAAAGACACGTTGAAATGCGAGACAAACATCGGTCAAACAACGAGCAACATAATGCCATTTACAGTTTTTTTGTTTTTGCGGTCAAGGTCAACAAGCTGCGTAAACACCACACTTTCTTCGTCTGAAACTGTCCAAAACACCGCTATTTACAAGGTCTTAGTCTTTAATTTGGATTTTCCGGAAGATGTGTAAATATCAGCGCTTTTTGCGTTTGACTTGCAAAGACATTGCAATTTAAGAGTTTACTTGGTGGTGCCTTCATGAAAACCGCTGCAATTAAACGTCTTAGTGTAGTTGCATGCATGCGAATGTCCGCGCAAATGGGTACTTTGCAGCAGCTTTTTCAATGAACAACTAGGGTGGTGCCTGAGCGACAATGTCAAACCCGACCCAAATTGCCTCAAACAATCATACTCGAACCATGTGATATTAGAAAGTACATGTTGCAGATGTTTGTATCTTCCTGTTGTGGGTGCGCATGAAGACTGTGAACTGTGCACTGTGAATCCTACGAATCATTTCCTTGGACTTATCAGTTGCCGCGCCAGGTGAATGTAACAAGACACTACAGCACCAGACTGAGAAGCCTTGCTATTGGCACGCTCATGGGACAAGCGACGGGCAGCTGTAGTTGGGGGAAGAGGTACAGTATTCGAGTTGAAGACACATCACTTCAAGTGAATGTTCCCGCGCGGGAACTCCGCTCAAACTTGTGAACTGATGGTTATTACTTGGGCAAACGCATCTTGGACCATAGCTGCTGGCCATTTTCGAACATTCTACGTGGAAGCTTCTGGACTGGGCAATAAGCATAGATGACGTGAGGTACAACATGTTGGGCAACACTTGGTGTATGGATGTATATTGGACCCCAAATAACTAGAAGGATCTTAGGGCGTGCATCGTCGCAGTTGGCAAAGAAATGGAGCCTGCTTTCGACCCTGAAGTTCAGTCGGGGGCTGAATGAGACAACGACAGGAGGTCTCAGTAAGTCAACGGGGGCAGAGTTGTAGCGTTTTTAGTGGCGGATCTGTAGGTCAGAGTGGTTTGGTGCTGGATGGTCCACGTATGTTTATATGACCTATATGGCCTATATGTGCTTTCCGGTTGTGCTTATGAAACCAACAGGCCGCGGTTTCTTCACTTAGGGGAGCGCTTGGCACTGCAACAATTTTGATGACTGAAACAATAGGTGGCCGCTATCAAGGTGGTCGCAGATATAATCTTGAGCTTTTTGGTTCTTGCATTGTCTTCTATCACATTCTATCAACATATGTTACGATTGTATTATTATACCAGTGGTTGGAAACGATGTTTGAACGCACTTTTTGTGGAAACGATGTTTGAATCCTTTCGCCACCGGCAACATGTTTAGACGAGAGCTGAAAGGGGACGGCGATGACCACCTGTCGCATTTGGACTGGTGGAGTCCTGTAGGATGCCATGTGGCGGAAAAACCATCTCGTAGTCATTGTGTTTTCATTGTCCCAGTATGCAGATTGAAAACGGACTGCCAACGTGCGCCAATGCTGCCAATGATCTACTGGGATATCAGGGGTTCTCAAAAAGCCACAATTCTGCGAAACGAGGCAGTACACAGTGCACATCGATGCCAAAGAAAAGGAGGCACCAAATGGTGGTGACAGCTCTCTAGCTCAGTGATGTGAACAATCCCATGAACCAACCATGACCGGGGTTCATGTACCCTCTGGTTATGACTAACATAGCTATGGAAAATCACCATTTTTAATAGGCAAACCATCTATAAATGGGTCATTTTCCATGGCTATGTTAAGTAACCAGAGGGTACATCGTCTCAAATAGGGCTTTTAATCCGTCCCAATAAGCCTCGATGGGGGATGGCTTATTCTTGGCTTTGCCACATTACTCACCCAGTTCTGTCCGAGCGCATGGTGTCCACAATACTTGCAGCGTTGGTGTCCAGTCCTCACTCAAATAAGCAAACACGCACATGCTCACACTCCCGCGCATGAATTCATACGTTCATCAGTTTGTTTCACAGTTGCAGACGGATTAGGTTGCGAATGGCCGATCAAGTATAACAACTATGATAATTAATATAGTCTGTTAATCATGGCCAATAATACCAATATTAGTACTGATATCGGATTTTCACGATTCAAAATTTGTGGGGAAAAATCGTGGTTTTTCCAGTAATGCTGAACTGTTTTGAATAGAGGCACTCTTGGTGCCAGCGTTTGTTTGTCAACGCCTTGATGCGTGGTGCTAGACCCACTGGAGCAGATGGTTTATTTGTTGAAGTGCCAAAGCGCGCCTTGCTGCCAGCGTTACTCCTGTAGAATGCTACAAAATCTACACGACTATATCGATTTGATCCACCAAAAATGCATCCAAATTATCAAGTCGTCAGATATAGTTTTGATATGCTTTGATGATTTGATGACAATGCAAACACCAAATACGTATATATATATATATATATTGCTTCTCTCTCTCTCTCTCTATGCATGCTGTTTATATGCATTGCACATACAGAGCAGTTTCATGAAAGTAATGCTATCAGCTGATAGAACATGCAGTGTAGACAAATAACTAACGTATATACACACATACGTCATTTCTACAGGTCCATTTTTGCTATGCCCCTGAATGGGGCCTCGCAATGGACTGTGCTGGCGTAAGAGACTGTCGATCCAACGGTACTCTCCGGTCTCAATGTTTTTTTTTCGTGAATCATGATGAATCATGTATAACATAACAAAAAATCGGGTATATATACCCCAAATATTGGGGTATAATTGCCTAAAGAGTTACTGTTAGAAGCAATGCCTAATTATATATCATGTCCATACGCTCCATAGATCTTCGATTTTTCCCAGCACATTGAATTTTCCATTGATCTTCAATTTTCCAGCACAGAGATTTTCCATAGATCTTCAATTTGATGTGAGGAAATTCCGTGGCATTTTGAACCAAGTGCCGCAGATGTTTCAGGTGGATCTTCAATTGAAGGCGGAAGATGATGAGGCTGCCATCAAGGTCGATGCAGACAAGGCGGGTCTGGCGGATGGATATGTGTAGCACATATAAAATACAGATCATATGAATATCATATAAATATCATATAAATATCATATGAATATCACATAAATCACTTGAATAATTATCATATCAGGTGATGTGAACTTGTGGTTTGAGCTGGTTGGACATTGTGACGAAGTGGAAGATTGTGGATCCCGAAGCACGAGGTAGATTAAACCAAACGCAAAGTTCGGGCCAAAGATCCTAACTGTGTGCTGCATTTGGTAGACTTACGGTAGACTTACCTAAGTTAGTGGCGCAGAGGTTGAAACAGCTTCGGATGTCTAAACACGTTGAAACTGTCACATGTCCCAGCCATTGGGAGCTACAGTCCTTGACATGTCAGCTCGCAGACCACCCACGGCAGCGACAGCATTGCCACCACCGTGAAGATGCATGACAATGAACACCTTGAGGCGTGAAATCCGGAAATTCCAAGATGTCCATCTTGGACACTAAAACGAGATAAACGAGCCACGAAAAAAACCTAAAGGGCCTCAACTTGCCACGAAATGCCACCCATGTACCGAGAAATCAACCCGAATCCGGGATGCTGGTGATGTGCAGAATTCCGATTCATTGGTACGAACTAACCAGGTACTCGTATGCAGAAATAAGGCATTTTTCAACTTTCACCTGGAGTATGATTTGATGAATTGCTAGTTGTCAAAAACATGATGCAAAATCAATGCTCGGACCACCGGCTCAGAGTATGCCAGGTGCCCACACATAATTGTGTTTGCATCCCCGATCCTCGATATATATCTGAACCATCACTAATGCTGTGGGGAAACACATGGAAACACCCCAATTTACCCGAGGCACTCTCAAAACATTATATAAATTGCAGGTCATGCTGTTACTCCTGAAAATTCAGGTAGGGGACCTGTGCGTCATTGCACAAGGCATCCTGAATGCCAACACCCTAAAACCGTAAAACCCTAAAACCGTAAGACGCTAAATTCAAATCCCTACACCCTAAACCCCAAAAATCGTGGACAAGAATCAAAGGAAACCCTAAATCCATCTATCCATCTAATCCCCGAATGGCGCCTAAAACCTCCGGTGAACCCGTGAAACTCTGGCGAAACTTTGGCAGGTTGGTGAACCACCACAGTGGTCAAGATCTGTCAGTGTGCAATTGGAGCTGCTTGGCAGATCAGGGACCCGGGGACTTTGCCGCGCCGATTTCGGTGCCGACTGTTGGACACAAAAAAAATCGGGATCGGCAAGTTGGCGCTGGCATTTTGTGAATGATGTAGCCGTTGAGTTCAGTGGTTTCCAAAGGCGGAAAGCGAGTGACACGTATTGCCAGGAGCAATGAGATACTGTGAATTGGGAGACCTATTTGGCCGAATTTTATGTCAAAAAATTTAAGTCATGTTTTTCCTATTTAAGGATGATTTAAGTATGACCTATTTGTCATCCAGCCACATCGTAGATTCTTTGATGTTAAATTTGTCATCGCCATCGCCATAATCCAGGTCAGCCGATGGCGAAAAGACCCTGACATACTTGGCAGGAAACCCAGATGCTGGCGGATGACTCTGGAAAAGATGGGAAGCCACATGTGTTCCGGAAGTTCCGTAGGTATGTTTTTCATTTTTTTTTCAAATGTGAGATCAAGAAACTTGGCGGGATAGGAGTACCAAAGACATGAATTTCCGGATTTCAAATTTCAATAGGGACGTGTTCTTTTTTACCGATCAGACATCATCACCATGCCGAATCCTCCACGTGCAGAATCCCGGTGTTCGAAACTGGAGGATTCAGCACCAGAAACCACTGGAACTGAGGGGTAATTACTGTAGCCCTTTGACAGAAGCCAATTAATTACATATGTGAGTTTGACCTGTCTAATGTATATTTTGTATAGCCAAGTGATCACATGCCCCCGTTGACATTTGGCTTTAGGGCCCTTGAGTCATACCGCGCTGCCGTGGTAAAAGTTGGGCACTAACGATCCCGTTTCCAATTCAGATTGGTAGCGGAGCGGGTGACGACCCGCATCCGGTGGTACGTCAGTGACCCAGGGGCCCCTTTGTGAATTTGAGTCTGGTAACTTTGGGAATCAACTGAACTTCGAGTGTGTCGTGGTTCGGAAATCTGTCTGACCCTGACCAGGGCAGGCACTTGTTAACGTTTTTCCTTGTTCGACTCCGAACGGAGCGAGCATCATGTCGATCAATGGCCTTCGTTTCAGCCAGGAGCGCCATTCGTCGGCACCACTTGAGACAAAGAGTGGATCGTACATCTATGCAGGTGATGCGGCGAACTTTCATGATTGGCAGTTCAGGACTCTCCTTCGGATTCGTCTTTATGAGCAACAATTGGAGGAGATGAGTAAGCCTGCGGATCCCGTTGGGACCACAGCAACAGAGCCTGCCGCAGAAGATGCAGATGAGTATGCTACTTTTCCAGATTTGTCGGGTGCAACTCAAGCAGCCCAGCCTACATCAGCAGTCTCGACTCCGAAGTCTGGAGCGAGCCGAAAATCCTCGAAGTCCGGCAAGCAGAAGACAGATGTTGATCGTGGACCATTGGTCAACAAGGTGATTGAAGGACTGAGAGGGGATGCTTTCTCAATAGCTAGGGATCTTGGACTTGAAGTGTTGTCCGAACCTGGTGGCTTAGTGAAACTTGTGGGTGAGATCAAATCCCATGTGTTTCCAAGAGCTCGTGAGGAAGCAAAGGAACTTTTTCGTGCAGGACAGAAGCAAGGTGGTCCTTTGTCTCGCCAACCAGGCGAACCCATGCTTTCCTATGTTCAGAGGAGACGACGTTGGTGGCATATGCTATGCGAGTTGGATGACACAATGGTGTTTTCAGACAGCTTGAGGACAGAGTTGATGTTGGAGTTGAGTGGACTCAATCGACAAGAGATCCTCGTTGTGAAGGCTTGTGCAGACACTAAGGATTTTGAAGTGGCACCCGCTTGCGAGAAGGGTCACGATCCTGGACAGGACGTGGGAATCCTCAACAGTTTGGCAAATCAACAGGCAAGGGTTATGGCAAAGGCAAACCTTCTTCGAAGGGATCGTATTCCCAAGCAGCTTATGCAGCCTACCCCGATGATGGGGAGGATCATGCAGAATCTTGGGATGAAACTGCGAATCAATCCTGGGAGGATGATTCATATGTTGGCATGCTTGGTGACATTGCAGAAGAGGAGCCAGGAAACCTAGAAGGTGACAACGAATTTGATTACTTTGACGATGTCGATGAGTACGAAGCAGTTGCATTGAACAGCTTGCTTGAACTTGAAGGTGCAGAAGACGATCGACAAGCAGGAGACGCCATCCAGCTACAACTTGCTGCTTTCACCGCAATGGGGAAAGCAGGTGGCAAGGGCAAATCCTTCGGGAAGCCCAAAGGAAAGGGGAAAGGAAAGATCGTGAAGTCCAACCTCACGATCGATCAGAGGAGACAGAAGCTCACAGAGCTGAAGTCAAAGAGCAAATGTTTGAGATGCGGCACCATAGGGCACTGGGCCGGTGACCCGGAATGTAAATTCCCGGGGTCCAAAACCGGAGCCCCTGGAAAGCCAGCCCCAAAGCCCGCAGCTCACTTTGCCGACATGAGTGATTCTTCGGATGAAGATGGTGTGACTTTGACGGCTTCACCTGACCGTGACAGAGATGCAGTTGCTATGATGGCAGTTCGACAAGCGAAGCCTAGCAGCAGACCTTCACGTGCAGCAGCATCCAGCAGCAACGTTGGCTTGATTTCCCGGGATCTCGATGTTACAATGAGACCCGAGGACCATGGGTGCATCTTTCCTGTTGGACAGTTCAAGGGTTTGTCTTTTTGGAATGTGTTGTTTGAACAGACAGGGTACTATCATCATGCCAAGAAACATACCCCCAAGAGTCCATACTATGTCACATGGTTGAATTGGGTTGACAAGTACTTTGTGGTTGGTGCTGATGGGATTCACTTGCGCGAAGTCCCTGTTGAGCATGTCGAGCACCGAGATTTGCTGGTGACTCGGGAGACTGGCCGGAAGAAACCCCCAAATCCACCTTTGCCGAACAAGTGTCAAGAATGTCGTGAGTTTACAAAACAGGGTTCTACGGGGTACACCATCAGGAAGACCTGTCTTGTGTGCGGTCATTCCGAAACAACAAGACGTGACATGGTACCGTTGATGTCCCCTGAAAATTGCCCTCATGACGACACAGATTTTCGGGGATCCAGCAAATCAACACACCGTACTTTCTGCAAGAAGTGTTGCACGTTCATTGATGAAGCTCCTATGCAGATTCGTAAGGAGCGTGTTGCAATTGCCAAGAAGGTTGAAACAGCATCAGTTCGAGCAGTCCCCATTGTTGAATCATTGGTTGAAGAATCGGATGGATTGAATCCAGTCCAGTTGGAAGAGTTGTTGCCCCTGTTTGCCACTCTTGTTACCGAAACCTGTCAATCTGAGGTCATGACCCGTGCACGTCTACATGAACTACTCCATCAAGCCATCAATGACGTGACAGAGGAAGAGGACAGTTTTTCTCTTGTCAATGAAGATGGGCACGGTGACCCCTCGGGCAGGGAGTTAGCTGGGTACGTTGGCATTTGTTTGCATGGAAGTGACATTCAATACCCCCAAGACTTGGTTTACATGAACTATGAAACTGTTGACATTGCCAGGTCATCTCATGTCTTTGCAGTGTTGGATGAAGGTTGCAACAGCACTTGTCATAGCAAAGCCTGGGCAGTCGATGCAGAAGCACGACTGGCCCGATTGGGTTACAGCATGCCATTGAAGGATGACGGTTGTAAGAGTTTTGCTGGTCTGGGAAGTGGTAGTACCAAGACCGAAGGTGTGAGATCTATTCCTTTTTCGCTGCTGCTTCCAGACGGGAACATGAATGGGGAGTTGGATTCATATCAAGTATCAACAGGCAACAGTCCATTGCTTCTTTCATTGCATGCGCAAACCAAATTAGGCCTAGTGAAGGACCTAGCAAAAGGAGTGGTTTCCATCAAAGATCAACCATTGAATATCAAGAGGTGTTCAAAATCAGGTTTACTTGTGATGAACTTGACTGAAGGGTTGACCAACATCAACAACACACCGCCAAATGAACTTCCCCAAATCCCAACGTGTCACAGAAAGTACAACATTGCATACACAGCATCCACATCGGAAGTTGCCATGGCCGACCATGACATGTGTGGTTTTCATTCGAGGGACTATGACATCTTGCAGACGAAGTTGAATGAGGAACTGCGCAGTGACAGGAAGGTGATCATCATGACTCGTGGGCGTAGATTTCAACAACATGCGTGCAGAACTAGCAGGAACACTTTGAGCATCAACTGTGAGGATATTTACGATCCTGATCAGGACGTAAACCTTAGGTCGCATGTGGGTTGGCATCATGGAATCCTTGAGACGCTGAGCAAGGTGGACAGGTTCATCCAACATCTCAACAACATCCTGGAGTTCGTCACTCAGCAGGAGGCTGACAGCAAAGTGTTGGTGGACCTAGAGCGCAAGTGAGGCCGCCACAGGTCAGTGGGACAAGGATTTGCTGCCTTCAGGTGTCTCAAAGTCCTTGGTTATGACGTTGTTCTCATTCATGCATCATCCTGGAAGTGGGGCGAGATGCGTTGTGGTGGTGTTTGCCATGGTTGTCAAGACATGGCTGCGAGCTTGGGACAAATTCGACATTGGATCCCGAACATGTCAAGGTTGGCACGATCACGAGGCAGTGTGAGTTCAGGCCGTGACGTGCGTGACGCTCCAGCTGATGATGCTTCAGGTGAACATTCATCTCATCCTACATCAGATCATCCCACTGCAGGTCATCCTACATCAGATCAACTTGATGAGATTCGACGTTTGGTACAAGGGCTTGCAACTGACGTTGGACATCTTCGGACAGAACAGGTTGAGATCAAAAGGATGGCCGAAACAGGACGAAGATCAAGGAGCCCTTTGCGTCGACGAAGATTGCCGACGCCACCCTCACCTCCAAGGCGCCGGAGATCCCCGAGCTTCAGCCGCAAGAAGCTGCCACCTTGGAGGCATGCACAAGCATCCAGGGGAAGGAGCTTGTGAAGAGATCGAAGCCCAACCTCGAGACCAGCTCCATCAAGGCCAATTTCTTCGAGACCTGCCCCAAGGAGTCCAGATCACCCACCTCCACATATCTCAGATGTACCAGGGGCCGATGACGGACCCCGAGGGGCCGATGACGGACCCCGATCAACGTTGCCACAACAATCTCGAGAACCTCCCAATGATCGCGATGAGCTTGAGCGACTGATCCGAAACAATTTGGCATCAGATGGACCGTTTGACAACAAGAACGTGTCAGTGACAACATTGGACGGTGAGCTCCTTAGCGAAGTTGTGTCTTTTTGCATCCGTGAGGGTAACAGGGATCGGCTCTTTTGGATTTGCAAAGGTGGCGAAGATCCACTGGTGGAAGGAGTTCGAATGAACGTCCTGATTCGAGATCATATCCGGCCCAATCGGATTATCAAGGTCTCGAATGGCATCAAGCACTGGAAGCGATCTACATGGTGCAGACCTCGCAATGGAGGCAACTGGGAACTCATTGAAGACAACGTTGACAGCAAAGCAATGGTACGTTTGGACAACTCGTGGATCGATGTGATTGTGTTTCACCACCCACCTGGGGTGTTCGATGACTCCGGGAGGGGAGCATACATGAGCGTTCGTGTCAAGTTGACCCCCAACAAGAAACTGAGGGATATAAGGGATGATTTTGAAAAGTCTTTGAACCCAAAAGTTGAGATGAAATCCCCAGAAATCAAAAGAATGTATGCAGTGAAGTCGAAGCCCCAGCCAAAGGTCTTGACGCCCAAGTTGGAACAAGATGATTCCGATTCTTATGAATATGACTATGAGTATTCTCCCACTGGTTTCATGGCCGTGCGTTTTGATTCCAACGTTGATTTGACAGTCCATCCTGATGAGAGGAGGACCATGAGCAAGAAACACAGAAAGATGGTGTTGGAAGGTATCAACAATCTCAACAACCATGATCGTGTGATGCAATCCAGTCTTGGGATGCAGCCTCAAATTTCCAATGGAACTTCAGGGGTTGCGGTCATCACGTCACACCCGACTCTTTTCCAGGATCTTTTTGAGCACACCTATGACGTCGGCGTGAATGCCGCGTATTTGGACGGTGATGCTGAGCCACGTGGTTGGAGTGACATGTTCGAGGGTTGCACATTGATCATTGTTGCAATTGAGTACAAGTCAGAACATTATCCACTGTGTCATGGGGATCTTGTGTTTGAGTTGGAACAGTATTAAGATGCCACAGGGTGTAGATTTCTCATTGTTGATGTCGCGCACACTGAACGATGGGAATCATTCAAAACACCACAGATTCCATATATCAACGAAGTTGGTCTTGCTTTTGTGTCAAACGATGATGAACTCATTCAGGGTTTTCAGAATTGGTCTATGTATCGACAATTGGATGACGTTTTGAATTGGGAGTTTTGTCAATGGATTCGTGATTGGTCACTTGAGCGTGAATTGGAGGACCAGATGAGCGTTGCTTTCCCAGCAGAGATCATTGAAGAGGCTCAGGAACATGGTGGGAACTGGGATGCAGTCGATGGCCCGGAAGATGTTGCATTGCAGGATCCGGTTGAGGACCTGACACATGAAGAGACTCTTTTGGATGAAGTTGATATCCCTGGTTTGCCAGAGGATGAAACAGAAAGACGTAGGTCTTGGCGTAAACTTCCCCAGCGTGTCAGGATTGCTGTGCGTAGGTTGCACAGGGCTTTTGGACATGTCCCCAAGTCGGTGATGGTCAATTTGGTGCGTGCTGCAAAGGTGAGCAAGGAGTTTGTTGATGCAGTAAAGTTGCATAGATGTGAAACATGTGAGAAAACATCAGCAAAGAAACCCACTCACAAAGTTACGCTTCCAAGTGATTATACATTCAACCATACTTTGGGGATTGATGTACTGGAATTGACAGATGTAACTGGACAGAAGTATCAAGTTCTCAACATGGTTTGCATTGGTACTTGTTTTCAACAGGCCGAGGTCGTGAAGGTTGGAGCAGGTCAGGCTTCTTCGCGATCCTGTTTGGACGCACTCATCAAACGTTGGTTCAGTTGGGCAGGACATCCTGTTGCTATCATGTGTGACCGTGGATTGCACAATCGTGGTGTCTTGCAACAATACATGGATGAACACAACATTCAAGTGCACCATGTGCCCCTTGAGAGCCCGGAATCATTGGGCCGAGTAGAGAGGCATGGTGGTTTGTTGAAAGCTCTTTTTAGACGAGTTTGTACAGAAGTTGGGGCTTGTACCAAAGAACAGGTTGAGTCGTGCATCACACAGGTGCTTAGTGTGAAGAACGACTCTGCACGTGTTGGGGGTTTTTCTCCATCCCAGTGGGTGCTTGGTCGAGCTCCCCGTGGTGTAGCTTCACTCATGTCTGAGGAAGACCATGCACAGCTCGGAGCCATTCAGGCCCGACATGATCCTTCATCAATTTTTGCATTACAACACTTGGCCAGAATTGAGGCACAAAAGGCTTTTGTTCATCTTGATTGTTCAAGAAGAGTTCAACGAGCGTTGACACGCAATGCCAGTGTGTTTGATCGTGAGTTCAACATTGGTGACCTCGTCACTTTCAGACGAGACGATCAGCGAGGAGGAACGTCCTGGTCACCAACATGCCGAGTGATCGGACACGAGAACCAGAAGAACATATGGTTGCTATGTGGTAACGTTCCAGTACTTGTGGCTTCCCACAACATACGCATTGCTTCTCCTTCTGAAGCCCTTGCTCCATCAGTGTTGAACGGTGAACCTGTGATTCCATACAAGATCATCAATGATACAGGTCAACAAGCGTTTCTTGATGCAAGGCAAGCGGATGAAGTTGAAGTTGTTCGTGAAGGTCCAAGACATGCAGATGATGTTGAAGTTGTCCATGAGGACATTGCGAATTCAGCACTTCCTCCTGTACCAGAAGAACCTGATGATGAATGGGACATACGACCTGGTTTCTTTGAGGAAGATGAGGAGGAGGAAGACACAGGACCTATGAAAGAAGACATCTTCTCACCGAGTAGAACTCCAGAAAGAAGAGTTGAAAGACCACGTCCAGGAGATGGAGATCATGAACGCAACGTGAGACCTCGAGTAGAGTCTCACCTACAACCTGAGTCGGAGAGAGGCTCATCACTTGTGCCATCTCGGAGAGACTCCTTTGTACCTGATCATACTCCAAGTGGCTCCGTTTCGGGACCACTACCCTCGTCGTCAGCGTCATCTTGGCCATTACGAAGAGAATTTTTGAATGACTTGCCGCATCAATTGCGAACACATCTTGAAAGAGCTCGTGAGAGAGACTCAGAACGAAGTCCTGAAGAACGACAAGAAGCACGAGCATTGTTTGCATCGTTTTTGTCCCAGGAAGTTGATGGAGTTCCTGAGGACGAGGAGCTAGGCAAGAAAGTGTTGAAATCAATCCACTATGAATCAGCGCCACCTGATGTACAGAAGAACATCATGGATGCCAGAACCAAGGAGTGGAATAAGTTCCTTGAATTCGCTGCGGTGGTTGAAATTCCAAAAGAAGATGCTGAGAAGTTGATTGCAGAAGGACATCAATGTATTCCTAGCAAGTGGGTTGATGTTGGTAAGAACCAATTTATGAAGGGAAGAACAGACCAAGAATATGTGCCAAAGTTCAAAAGTCGGTTGGTGTCATGCGGCAATTTCGAAGTCAGTGAAGGTCTGAGATCAGACAGTCCTACAGCAGACACAGAAGCTCACAACATTCTTTGCTGTTGGGCGGCGATCCAGGGTGCACAATTGCACAGTGCGGACGTCGCATCCGCATATTTCCAAGGTCGTCCTCTTGACAGAGTCCTCATTATGAGACAACCCCGAGGAGGTCTCCCGGGAGTTGATCCAGAGGTGTTTTTCCTTGTGAGAGTGCCGTGTATGGATTAACTGACAGCGGTCGAGGTTTTTGGTTGAGGCTGGACGGAGATGCCCGATCCAGTGGCTTGAAACAATCCAAGTTTTACCCAGGATTGTATTTTCTTCCAGGAACCGACAAAGATTGCGTTGCACTTATGGCGACTCATGTGGATGACATCTTGTACGCATACATTCCTGAGGGAAAGTCAGTGATCGACAGCTTCTTGGAGAAGTTCAACTTGGGATCTAGTGAATCAAATTCGTTTCGCTATTGTGGCAAGCAATTTGAGCGTACTGCAGATGGAACAATCACTCAAGACACTTGCGACAACACCCGTCGCATCAAGCCGATCAAGATCGCGCCAGGAAGATCAGCGTCCGAGCCGTTGGGTAAGGATGATGTGACCCGATTACGATCTGTAACGGGATCCTTGGCATGGGTGGCAAGGCAGACTAGACCCGATTTGGGTTATCGTGTGAGCCGCCTACAGTCCAGTATTTCTGGAGCGACAGTTGCTATTTTGCACGACGCAAATGCCGTAGTACAGCTGGCACAACAAGGCATTGAGAACAAGCTCATTTTTCCAGGTGGACATCTAACCTGGGGAGAGGTTGGTATCATTACAGTAACAGATGCTTCATTTTCAAACGAGAAGAACTACAAATCACAACAAGGACGTTTCCATTTTCTTGGAGACATCAATGAGATCAAAGACCCCAAGACAACATCCTATCGGGTGATGCCATTGGGATTTGCATCAAATACAATTCGGCGAGTATGCCGCAGCACTCTTCAATGCGAAGCTTATTCACTGCAGGCTGGACAAGAGAGCGGTGACAAGCTACGTGGAGCATTGGCCGAGCTGATGGGTCAACTTGACTCGATGAAAACATGCTTGGATGACAGCCGCAGCTGTATTCCACAACTGATGCTTTCAGACTGCAGGTCTTTAACAGACCATCTTGCGAATGAGGTACTTGGCAGGGTCGCAGACAAACGACTCGGCATTGAGTTGCAGTCGATTCACGAGTCACTTTGGCAAGACGGCCGGAGGACCTGGGATATGCATCATGGCGGAGGAGACATCGTTACCTGGATTGCTACAGGAACTATGGTCTCGGATGCTCTGACCAAGAGCATGCGCCCGGACCTCATTATCCGCGTCTTGAAGGAGTGCATTTATCGTGTACAGAAGAAGCCTTAGAGCCAACTTTTTCACTAGCATCATGTGATCCTTGAAGAACAGGTTGAGTGTGAGTTTGACCTGTCTAATGTATATTTTGTATAGCCAAGTGATCACATGCCCCCGTTGACATTTGGCTTTAGGGCCCTTGAGTCATACCGCGCTGCCGTGGTAAAAGTTGGGCACTAACGATCCCGTTTCCAATTCAGACATATAATGTGCAATAATGTGCCGAAAATTAGAAGGTGGATGAAATTGGATGAAGCTGGGCAATGTGTTTGCAAATGGATTCATAGATTGTCCGGAGGCTGTTCTTAATCCCTTTTCATCCCCGTCTTGTCACTACGGTCATCAACAACCCCGCGTGTTCCATTTTGCTTTCCCAACCTGCCAGGCTGCCGGGTTCACCATTCAGGATGTTCCAAGTTGATCTCAATAGCTCTGAGCACAGTTTCCTCCGCGATCTCAGGTTCACATCAAACAGAAGGTCAGCAACTACAGGTGAGTGGCGACCTGTTGCGACCTGCTGCGTTCCGGTGGTTAAAACCTTGAGCTGCGAAAATGTATCCATTCTTCTCCGGGGCCAAATTTTACTATACATACGTATGTATATATATTATATATATATATATATTATACATACGTATATATATATACATACATACATGAATACATATGCTATATACCTGACATTTATCCGAGAGCACAAACCTACCTGCCGCCGTTTTTAGCAGTTCGCTTTGCCAGTTACTTGATGAACTTGAGCATGGACAATACCAGCTGCCAAATGAATCCGCCCAAATTTCAGCACAATGTGACCATGTGCGCCCGGTTATGCCAACGGAGCTGGGAAATGACACAACATGTGGAGGTGGAGGTGTCTCCCTACCAAAAATGCAGGCACGAAGCTTCACACAGATTTCGACTGGAGGCATCCCTATGCTATCGTTGGGCGCATCTGCACAGGTACAGCTGCGTTTTCTGGTGGACTGAGACAGAAAGTCCCAGGGTCATCGCCACTATGGACCCGTTGACGCATGGTTTTTTTTTGCAAAAAAATGGTCAGATTTCGGGGATTTCAACTGGTTCGGTTTGCTGAGGACCCATTGAATCCCATTGATCATGATTTGGTTGTCAAGCTCGGTGGTCCAGGGTTGATATCTGATGCATGACACGTGGCACTTTGGATTTGCCTAAAAAAACATTGTTTTTTTTTATATGTCATTTTTAGCAGAACCTGCGGAAGCAAACGCCTTGTTCTCTGCAGATTGGTTTTTATCCACGCCTTTTCCCCAACAGGACGAAGAGAAGTGCCCCGATTGCACGCTGTTGATCCCGTCGGCACGAGAGGCGCCATTTTTGGTGGTGTCTCCTTGGAAGTGGTGCTGCACATTGAAGAACTGGTTGGTGGTTTCAAACATTTTTTATTTTCCATTTTATATATGGGATAATCCTTCCCTTGACTTTCATATTTTTCAAGATGGTTAGAACCACCAACCAGAGAATATTGAACATTGCGCATTGAGAATGTACTGAGAATGTACTTGCCAATGAAATCTCTTGTTTATGCACTGGTACATTTTGTCAGATGATTTCAACCCACCAGGTCATTTATCATCATGATGATAGCGATGACGATGATGACGAAAGTTTGACGTTGAAAATCGAAGAGAGCACCTTTCACTACCGATGCCATTTTCTGAAAGTCTTTGAACAGAGTGGAAGCCGTTAGAGATATGTAGAGACTATGATACAAGAAAATACAAGAAACCTATACTATTTCCATGTTCAGCCAGAACAATTACAACAGACCGATGTTTGATTTCATGGAGTATCAATGAAGAAACGTCTGGGGAAACAAATTGACCCCGATTTGACTGCGCCTCGCAGTTTCCAAAGTCGCACTTGAGCCTGCAGTACCAGACACAGCTCAAGCCCCTTGGTTTTACATGGTTTTACCATGTACCCTCTGGTGAACTAACATAGCAATTGAAAATGGCCATTTATAGTGGATTTTCCCATTGAAAATGGTGATTTTCCATTGCTATGTTAGTTCACCAGAGGGTACATCACTGGGGCCGAGGATGTAATCAGCACCGTTGCGAGCTGTGACTGTTGCGAGAAACTGGTCCTTTTTACCCAGCTGCATCGGCGCGGCTCAGGCGAGTGCATCAGTCTGGAGAGGCCGACACTTTATCGGTCCTTGGGGACGTGGTGCAGTTCTTTGGTTGAACAAAAGGGCACAAAGATCCACACACCATACGGCCCAAATTGGGGTTTATATTATACTACCATCATCCCAACTTCTGGGCAAATTACCATAGGAAAACCCATAGGAAAACCCATAGGAAAACCCATAGGAAAACCCATAGGAAAACCCATAATCCCAACTTCTGGTGCAAATTACCATAGGAAAACCCATGGTTTTTTGTCACCGACTTTTTCTGCACCCCCTCTGCGGTTTGCAAAGGACGTAAACGCTCTGCTTACGTGGCAGGTGTGGTCACGGCCCTTCCTTTTTGGAGAGTCGCACGTGGTGCCCTTCCAGGCTCACCTGAAATTTAGAGGGACGTCCGCAGATGGCAATGGTACCGAATTTACCTAGGCACCCACTTCAACCAGCACAGGTCCTTCCTGTTCTTTGTACTGTCGGAAAGTTACATCATGGTGATATTCAGTGAAGCAATAGCTTCCAATACCTTCCTATAGCCAAGGTCTTGAGTGCAGATAAGTTCACACATACCACGTTGCGGAGACCCAGGAGCTTTGGTGGAGCTCATGATGCGACCGGAATTTTCTGTGACCGCTGTGACTTTTCTGGTACCGAGGTACCATGTGCACCTGGAGCGGGATGCGCCGTGGTGGATGAAAACCGTCACTTGACATGACATGATGGTGGATCCGTGGATCCGTGGTGCAGTTAGTCCTGCAGGACGATGCAGGACGATGACAAGTTACTCAGAAAACCCCACGTGTATTGTTTGGGGAAACGAGATATCTACTTAATTTTAAGATATATGATATATATATATATTATATCTTCCCTGCCAGACATCTGATTTTTAATTTCTACCGTACTGAAGATATCCACGGGCTGTGGCTTGCTTTTGGATGTCTGGATGTCTCAGTCGTCGCCAGATCACGGGCTGCTCCTTGGGCAGATGATATGTGGTTCACCAATTCACGCAAAGTATGCTTGTGGTATAGTCATGGTCATAGTACTTTTTTGTTTGATGACATTTCACTATCATTTCACTATCATTTCACTATCATTTCACTATCATTTCACTATCATTAGTCATAGTCATAGTCGTTTTTTTGATGACATTTCACTATCATTTCATTATCATTAGTCATAGTCTGAGTCATAGTCATTTTTTTGATGACATTTAACTATCATTTCACTATCATTAGTCATAGTCATAGTCATAGTCATAGTTATATAAGTAGGGCAACCGCCCCGACCATCCTTTATGGGTGGCATGGCAGTGGAAAGAAAAGAGTATGGCGACAGAAAACAACAATAAGTTTAATGTATGTATGTATATGTATGTGTATATATATATATATGTATATAGATAGATTAGATAGATAGATAGATGGATGGATAGATAGATAGATTAGATTAGATTAGATTAGATTGTATAAATTAGATTAGATTAGATTAGATAGATGGATAGATAAATAGATATATATATATATAGCTCGGACGGATTGTGAGCAACTGTGCACGGCGTGAGCAGTGCAGCAGTGGCCAAGGTCAGTGTCAACAGTCAGCTTTGTACACACGTCAAGGGTGGCTGCAAGAGTTTGCCCACAGCCACCTTCCATGAATCTTCCACGGACCGTTGCAGAACGTTAACGTGTAGCCATGGCCTTTAGCGGGTAGAGCTTGTGGCTCAGGACGCCGGTAAAAGGCTTGAACATAATTTCTGCCAGACAGGTGCTAGCGGTGATGCCGTGCTGCGCGGGCTGTGACGTGCAGGATCTAAATAAACACTAGGGAAAAGCACGTATTGTGCGGCCCGAGAGGCTCAGGTTTCAAGGCTCCGAAGGTGGTGAACGACCATGTTGAACGACCGTGTCAAAGAGGTGGCCATGTAGTGGTTTCGTCTTCCTAAGAGTTGCGGGCCATGAGCAACCCACAAGCTGCCACAAGAGTTTTGCGGCATCGTCTCTCGGCGTGCTCATAGCCTCGCAGGGCTCGATGGCCGTTGCTGCGCCGCGCTGGCTGGCGTGCCGCCCAAGCACAAACAAAGTTCCAAGCTCTCTTCGTCCAGGCATGCAAGCAAGTACAGCAATACAAGAAAGTAAGATGAAAGCTGAGCACACCCTCTCTCCTCCTAACTGTGTCAAGGGCCAACCCAGGTGACCGAGTAAGTGGTGGGCAGACTGGATCATGAAGGGTCGACCAATGCTTATAGCCCGTGCGGAGGCCTCACCAGGAACTTCAACACCAAATGCATTGTGTCGAGGATGGTGACGCATACATCAGAATCCCCTGAAAGCAGGCAAATGGAACAAGTGCAACCTGGGCAACCTCAGTCGCCTGTACCAATTCATTGACCAAATCCCCCTCACCAGGGCAAGCGGTACCGACAACGAATGAAACCATGGCTGGTGCAACGATGTCCCGATCTTTAGCTGTCTCAGGTTTACCAGCTGGAAGGCATTCGGGCCGAAACCTAGATATATATATAATTATATATATATATATATAATATACACACCCTTCAAGCCCATATCTTGATATGAAAAGGGATGCCAAGAGCAGCCGTCAGCTCGGGAAAAAAGCACCCCTCGCCACGCTTTAACAGCATGGCAGTGAAGGACGGAAGGCTTCTCGAAGGGCCGCTAGGTCGTGACCCATTTGCTCGCTTTGAAACGCCTATAGAACAAGGTTCAAAGGCCAGCCAAAAGGCTCAAAAACGTTTTGCCACGCCGAAAGAGCATGGGACTGCGGGACAGATCGTGCCTTCGAAGGGCAGCTGGTCGTGGCGCCGTCAGCTCCTGAACTGCCTGCCAGTGAAGGAGAAGGCCGCTGCTGATGCTTCGCTGTCTCGGGCGCCTGCCCCTGCAGTGGCAATGGCAGGGGTCGGCGGATAATCATAGTCATTTTTTTGATGACATTTTACAATCATTTCACTATCATTAGCCATAGTCAAAGTCATGGTTAAAGTCATAGTCATTTCTTTAACATTTCGCTATCATTTCACTATCATTAGTCACAGTCATAGGTATTTTTTGATGACATTTCACTATTATTTCACTATCATTAGTCATAGCCATTTTCTGATGACATTTCATTATCATGTCACTATCATTAGTCATAGTCATAGTCATTTTCATAGTCGTTGTTTTGATGACATTTCACTTTCATGTCACCATCATTAGTCATAGTCATAGTCATCGTATTTTTTCAATTGACATTTCACTATCATTCCACTATCATTAGTCATAGTCATAGTCATACTCATTTTTGTTGATGCCATTTCACTATCATTTCATTATTCTTTTACTATCATTAGCCATAGTCATAGTCAATGCCTTTTTTTGATGACATTTTACTATCTATCATGTCATTATCATTAGTCATAGTCATATTTTGATGACATGTAAGTATCATTTCACTATCATTAGTCATATTCATATTTATAGTTAAAGTCATAGTCATTGTTTCGATGCCATTTTACAATGATTTCACTATTATTAGTCATAGTCATAGTTAAAGTCATAGTCTTTTTTTGATGGCATTCACTAACATTTCACTATCATTAGTCATAGTCAAAGATATAGTTGTAGTCATAGTCAGTTTTTTTTGATCACATTTCACTATCTATCATTTCACACTATCACTAGTCATAGTCATAGTTATATTCATTCTTTTGATGGCATTTCACTATCATTTCGCTATCATTAGTCATAGCCATAGTCATGGCCATGGTAAATATGATGACATTTCGCTATCATTTCGCTATCATTTGTCATCGTCATAGTTATAGTTGTAGTCATAGTCATTTTTGTCGATAACATTTCACTAGCATTTCAGTATCATTTCGCTATCATTAGTCATAGCCATACTCATAATCTATAGTATCTTTGGAGGCATGTCACTATCATTTCACTATCATGGGTCACAGTCATAATCAAAGCTACAGTCCTTTTTGTTGATGACATTTCACTATCACTTCACTACCATGAATCATACTCAAATTTTTTAATGACATTTCACTATCATTTCGCTATGATTAGTCATAGTCATGGTCTATGGTTTCTTTGATGGCATGTCACTATCATTTCAGAATCAGTAGTCATAGTCATAGTGATATTCATAGTCATTTGTTTGAGGACTTTTCACTATCATTTCAGTATCATTAGTCATAGTCATAGTCATAGTTTTAGCCATTTTCTGATGACATTTTACTATCATTGCGCTATCGTTAGTCATAGTCATAGCCATAGTCTGTAGTATCTTTAATGACATTTCACTGTCATTTCACTATCATTATAGTCATAGTCATAGTAATAGTTTTTTTTGATGACATGTCACTATCATTTCACTATCATTAGTCATAGTCGTAGTCGTAGTCACTTCTTGATGACATTTCTCTATCATTTCTCTATCATTAGCCATAGTCACAATCATTTTTTGATGGCATTTCGCTATCATTTCATGGTCATTAGCCATAGTCATTTTTTTATGACATCTCACTATCATTGCACTATCATAAGTCATAGTCATAAATATTTTTTGATGACATTTCACTATCATTTCACGATCATTCATAGTCATTTTTTGATGACATTTCGCTATCATTTCCCTTTCATTCGCCATAGTCATCATCATTTTTTGATGACATTTCACTACCATTTTACGATCATTAGTCATAGTCATAGTCATAGTCACTTTTTGATGATATTTCACTATCATTTCTCTATAATTAGTCATAGTCATAGTCATAGGCATAATTATTTTTTGATGACATTTCACTATCATGTAACGATCATTCGTTATAGTCATAGTCTATGGATGCCTATGGCTCATTCACTGCTTCACGGCTTCACATCGCTGACCGCTTCACCGAGGCCACGACACGAACGATCTCTGCTTGGGCCACGACCCTGGCAACGTCCGGTGACCCGGTGACCGGGCAACGTCTGTGAACATCTCAGAATGCTTTGAGGGAACATTTGAAGGAAAAAACCATTGTTTATAATGGTAGAAACCATTGTTTCCTGTGGATTTTCCCTTAAACCAATCCAATGGACATTGGCATAGAGATGGTGGATAAGGTGGAGAAAGAGTGGGATTTTCCAACATGTCACATCTATTTGTGAAGATCGGCCTTCGTTTGTTGTTGTTGTTGTTGGTTGGTTGGTTGGTTGGGTGGGTGGGTGGGTGGGTGGGTGGTGGTTGGTTGGTTGGTTGGTTGGTTGGTTTGTTGTTGTTGTTGTTCTAAAAACGGCAATCAATTTGAAACAGAGGCGGAACTTTTCAGAGTGTTCCAGCAAGGCAGCTACAGAGCGTTCCTTTTCCATTGTAGTGTTGAGTTGTTCCTTATTGTTGGTGCTTTGACCAACTCGTGCACTGAGAACCATAGCGACTGATGAAGTCTCCAGCTTTAGATGGCTTGCTCAGGAATGTGGCCACGACACACAGATCACATTGACTGCATGGAGAATCTTATTTCCAGTAGAAATCTTCCCAGAACTTATATGTTGTTTGTAGTGTTTATATAGTATATAGTATATAGTTAATATATATATACATATTTTGTGTATATATATATAAATTGTTTACATGAATATGTATATATATATATATTGTATATATGTACATATTGTGCATGCATACGTGTATATATATATCGACGGACTGAAACTTAGAATGACCTTTTGGAAATCGCCGGGGGTATCCGAAAAGTTGCCGTTTCGACGCGCGGGGCCAAAATCCCACGTTTTTGAACTTTTTTTTCGTTTGGAAAACTTAGAATGAGTAACTGAAATGTTACGAAACACCGCGCCTGTCAGTCAAAACAGGTCTGGGACACGGAACATAGAATGGGTATTCGCGCACAGCTGACACACAGCTGATTTTCAAAAACAATTTGGCCACAATAGCAAAAGTACCCGTCATTCCAAGTTTGGCTCCCAAGTGCTGTTTTTTGTGGAAGGTAGTCCAAAATCCTTCGAAAATGATTTTTTTGAACATCTTCTATCCATTTTTTTTCATTTGTTATTCATTTCCACGCATTTTTCCAGCCGTTTTTCATCCATTCTTCATCCATTCTGCACAAATTTCCAGCCATATTCATCCATTGTCATCTGTTCTTCATCCATGCTTCATCCATAATCTCTATCCACTTCCCATCCATTATTCATTGTTTTCCCACATCAAGTTTAATTCTGTTTAATCCCTGCTCATCCATTCTTATATAATCATTTCACGCATGCTCTATATTTCCATTTCCATCCAGTTTCCATCCATTTTTCATCCTTTTTTCTTTTCTGCATCAATGTTTATCCAATTTCATCCACTGTCATCCATTATTCATCCATATTTCATCCATTTTTTCCATTTCCATTCATTTTTCATTTTTCATCATTGGTGTTCATCAATTTTTGCTCTTGTTATGCTTTCCTCCATTTATAATCCAGTAATTTTCCACTTCCACCCAGTTGCATCTGTCCACACTGCCCTGGAACGCTCATTGTTTTACAGGATACCTCAGCGGTTTCCAAATGGTCATTCTATGTTTCGGTCCGGCACAGCAAGACTGTAATGTATTCATTATATTTATAAATAGTTATATTTATATATATATATCCATAATCTCTATCCACTTCCCATTCATTCTTCATTGTTTCCCCCCATCAAGTTTAATTCTGTTTAATCCCTGCTCATCAATTCTTATATAATCATTTCACGCATGCTCTATATTTCCATTTCCATCCAGTTTCCATCCATTTTTCATCCTTTTTTCTTTTCAGCATCAATGTTTACCCAATTTCATCCACTGTCATCCATTATTCATCCATATTTCATCCATTTTTTCCATTTCCATTTCCATCCATTTTTCATTTTTCATCATTGGTGTTTATCAATTTTTGCTCTTGTTATGCTTTCCTCCATTTATAATCCAGTAATTTTGACTTCTTCTATTTCTGAATCATTCGTTACAGCGCACTTTCATGTAACAAACCTAGGCGCCCCTTTGAAATCCATACACCCCTGTGATAATAGTTAGTCAGCGTCTTCAAACATTTTCCAAATTTCAGCCGACATGATACGCTTTTGAGTATATAAAAGTTCAGACCCGCCCCAACCTATTGACCTACTGTCTGCCTACCTATTTATCTATATGTATATGTATATTTATATATATATGTATGTATGTATTTATTTTTATATTTATATATTTACCTGCAATCACCTGCAGTCATTCTAATAACGAGCACCTTTCATTATTTCGAATCCAATATAAACAACATCAGCAATAATCAATCTCACTTATCTGCGCGTTCATATATAATAAACTAAACAATAACCAGCAACCAACATGCTACGCGCAGACAGTATGTGGTTTCGAATCTAAATATAATATATATATATAAATAGATAAATAGCGTAGGCAGACAGACAGTAGGTCAATAGGTTGGGGAGGGTCTGAACTTAGAATGACTGCAGGTGATTGCAGGTAAATATATAAATATAAAAATCAATAAATACATAAATATATATATATATACATATACATAGATAAATAGGTAGGCAGACAGTAGGTCAATAGGTTGGGGAGGGTCTGAACTTAGAATGACTGCAGTTGATTGCAGGTAAATATATAAATACAAAAACAAATACATACATACATATATATATAAATATACATAGATAAATAGGTAGGCAGACAGTAGGTCAATAGGTTGGGGAGGGTCTGAACTTAAAATGACTGCAGGTAATTGCAGGTAAATATATAAATCTAAAAATCAATACATGCATATATGTATATACACATAGATAAATAGGTAGGCAGACAGTAGGTCAATAGGTTGGGGAGGGTCTGAGCTTAAAATGACTGCAGGTGATTGCAGGTAAATATATAGATATAAAAACAAATACATACATAATACATACATACATACATATATATATACATATAGATAAATAGGTAGGTAGACAGTAGGTCAATAGGTTGGGGAGGGTCTGAACTTAAAATGACTGCAGATGATTGCAGGTATATATATATATAAATAAAAACATAAATACATACATGTGAATTCCAGGAACAACCTTGTCTACATGTCTGTGTCTCCTGCAATACCATTCGATTGTGTTCTTTCGAGGGTTCAGATGCTACAGACTGAAACGTCTGCCATCTTCGCTACTTGGTGGCTCAAGGCCACATTTCAGGAACCGGGAGAAAACGCTGCGGCTAGCGCCATTGGTGGAGCTTGGATCGTGGGGACACGTCGGTTTATAGGTGATAGAGATTCAAACATCTGTTGAGGCCAACATCAACCTTTTCCATCCAGTTTGGGACTGTTTTGGATACTTTTGGACTTTATCCTTGTGGACAAGGGTTACCAGGTTTTGGAGTTGGAAGCTACCAGTGTGCTTGGGGACACACTGGCCCCTTCACACTGGTAGCGGAGCCTACGGGCTCGTGCTACCTTAGGCACGAAAAGCCGCAACTGAGGGTCCCAGTTTGGAAACTAGCAAAAGTATGTCTGAAGGTTCTTCAGAGGACAAGACAGCTGCTGCAGGGCTATGGAGCCAGTTACCAAGCTTCGATCCCAGCGTGGACGATATCAGAGAGTTCACCCAGAAGGTCAGGTTCCTTCACGGTGTCTTCCCAGCCAAGGACAAAGGGAACCTAGCGCCTAGGTTGGCCATGATGTGTCGTGGCACTGCCTGGAGCCAAGTGAGACAATTGGATCCAACGAAGTTGACCGACCCTGATGCAGGTGTCAACTACCTACTGGATGCACTTAGCATGTGGGAAGAAACCTCAGAACTGAAAACCTTTGAGCTCTTCGAAAAGGCTTTGTATAAGGTGGTTCAAAAGAATGACGAGGCAAATCACAGTTATGCACTCCGTCTTCAAGCAGCCTTCAACGATCTTGGGGACAAGGTCTCGGTCAAGGACATGCAGGCGTTTGTGCTGCTCCGACAGTCCGGGCTCACGAACGAAGACAAGAAGCGAGTCTTGTCGATGACTCAGGGCAAACTGGACATCAAAGAGGTGGAGAAGGCCATGCGAAGCTTATCCACAAGGGTCTTGTTTAGCTCTGGAGATGTTCGCAAGAAGGTGTATCCAACACACTATGTGGAGTCCGAGGAGAATGTGAGCCTGAATGAAACAGAGCCACCCATACAGAGCACATATCACACCATCACTGAGGAGGAGGATGCACTCTCCGCTGAAATTTTGGAACAAATGGTTCAACAAGGAGATGAAGACGCAATGGTGATCCAACAATTCGAGAAAGACTTTGAGGACATGATGCAAGAAGTGCCAGACTTGCAGTCTGCGCTTCTCAGTTACCAAGAGGCCAGGCAAAGAATCAATGACAGAAGGAGATCGAGAGGGTTCTGGCCTTCCAAAGGCAAGGGCAAAGGTTTCAATCGAGATTTCCACCAAGGAAAGGGTCCTCGCAAAGGAGGTGCTCGCAGTGGTAAAGACGAGCTTCTCTCGAGAATCAGTCGAACGCATTGCAAGAATTGTGGAGCTCTGGGACATTGGAAAGCAGAGTGCCCTTTGAAACGTGGTGACAACAAGGAGCAGGCCAACCTCGTGGTGATCGATCATCCAGAAGATGACCCTCCTGACCTTCCTCAAGTGATTTTTGAAGAACATGAACCTGACCAGGCGCGTTTGGAATGTTTTGAGTGTTGCTTCGTTGTACATAGCAAAGCATCCGTTCCGAACCATGTCCATGGAGTCCCTGTTCATGTCCGTCAAGTTGCTGCCAAGTTCCTGGAATCACGCATGCATAAGTATCATAAACTGGGGATAGGTAAAACTGGGGTTAAAGAAAAGGGGTCAAAAGGGGAACCACAAGCCGCTGCCGTCGCCACGAACAGGAATACAGCGGTGCCAGCCATGGGTCTGAAGTTTCCCACCAATGAAGCAGAATGCCTGACAAGCCAGTCTGCCAGCCTGTCCATGAAGGCATCCGGCCTTGCAATCTTGGACACAGGAGCCAGCCGTAGTGTCATAGGATCTGAGCATGTTGCTGCGGTCCTGCAAAAGTTGCCTCCAGCCGTCCAATGTCAAGTCCGTGAAGTGCCTAGCAGAATAGGTTTCAGGTTTGGCAATAATCAGATAGCATATAGCTTCAAGCAGTTGCGAATACCCCTGACCTATGGCAAACAGAAGATATGGTTGTTGATTGAAGTGGTACCGAAAGCAACACCAGTTTTGCTTTCAATCAAAACAATGAAAAGCCTGCGAGCCACTATCGATCTGGGAAAGAGCACATGTTTTTTGCAGAAGTTGAATAGATCTCTTCCGCTGAAAGAGAATTCCAATGGACTGTTTGTGATCGACGTTGCAGACCTGTGCGAGCCAACAACCAATGCAACTGCAGCCGCCTTCTCTGTGTCAAGCATTTGCCTGTCAGCACCACCCGGACTTGAACCCATCGTTCTAAGTCAACATGCCGACTCGCCAGGAGATCCTAGAGGGGTTGAGAACGCTTTCGGAGGAAGTGATGGAGAGCCTCCGAATCCTGTTCTACATGCTGTTTGCTCTGACACGAGCCATCAATCCGAACGAGAATGTATCCGAGGCAGAGGTGAACCCGATCTATCGCCTGATCGAAGAGGTGAAGAGCCAAAGGCAGAAGATCAGCGAATTGGGGAACATCATCACGAACAATTTTCTGGGCCCTCAGAATCGATCCAGTGGACCGTCGTCGCCAACACCCGGCGAAAGTTCCGACATTTGGGAACTGATGGAAGAAGAGTTGAACGCCAACCAGAGTCTGGAACCAGCAGCCGTGATTGGACCACAGGTCCCAAGTTCTTCCATGCCGATGCCATCGACTACAATGACTCCAGTGAGCCATCGCCCAATGGAAGTGCCTCCAGCCACGATCGCTGGAATACCCATTGCCAAGCCCCGAGCTTCAACTGCAACCGCAGCTGGAACAAGCCATCCGGCAGTGGAGCCCAATCATCAAGTTGCCCTTACACAACAAACCCTGATCAATTGGGGCCAAAAGCGAATCACATGGGGCAAGAAGCACGCCGGAAAGTGTTACCAAGAGACCTACGATTTAGATCAAGGGTATGTCCGATGGGTTCTGGCAAGAGTGGGAAGCCTGGGCGAGGAAATCGAGGACTTCGGGAACTATTCACTGACTCGTCGTCGACTGGAAGAAGCCTCACTGAATGTCAATCGAGCGTAGGCACGTGGTGTCCCATTCCTAACAGCCGGCCTGCCAGGGTAGAAAGGGTCAATAGTGCAATTACCACCGAAGAAGGTCTTTGGTTGAAAGAAGTGTACAAGTTGATTCAAAAGGGTAAGAACAATTGTCCTCAACTAGACATTTTGGAAGTGTATGCTTATCAAAATAGTCAGCTGACCCAAGTAGCTCAGGCATGTGGTTTAAAAGCAAGGCGTTTTACACGCGAAGATGGAGATTTGTCAACTGCAGAAGGAAGAACGAATCTCCTGCTGTACGTTTTGCTGTACAGACCCAAGCATTTATGGCTGTCCCCGGAATGTGGTCCATGGTGTGCCTGGAATAGGTTCAACGCTGCCAGAGGGTTAGGTTCCTTTTCTCATGTCAAGCATGTCCAAGATGAAGCAAGAGTTCACCTTCGCCTGTGTAATTTGCTGGCCAAAATCCAACTTCAATCAGGGAGGCATATTCACTTGGAAAATCCTTGGACATCAAGCATGTGGGATCAGAAGGAACTCCGAGAGTTTCTTCAATCAACCATGACAGCACGTTTGGATCAATGCATGTTTGGGTTGAAACATCCAGAAACATCAGAAGCCATGCAAAAGAAAACACGTGTTCAAACATCATCACGACAGATGTTTTGGCACTTGATCAGAGGGTTTGCAGCCACGACCACACACATGCCCAGATTGCTGGATCCTGCCATTGGCGGGGCAAAACCATACCGCTATCACAGTTTGCAGGAAATTATCCAAAGCAATTTGCCAAGGCCATTGTCAAGGGGATAATCACATGTAACGAGGGTCCCATGATATGTCCAGCCTACCACATAGAAGATGAAGAAATACAAGAGCCACCTGTAAAGAAAGCTCGGATCGATCATGAAACATCAGATTCTATGAAAGAAGATAACATTCAAGACACCACGAATTGGAAAGAAGTTTTTCAAGAACTTCAGAAAGAACTGCCCAAGTCTGGAATCCAAACTTGGACCAACCCACAGCATGCCGTTTTCCAATCCGTGCAAAGCCGAATGCCAGAACTTTCAGTAGGTGCCTTGAAGGCTGGTAAGGGCCTGGATCGACACATCGCACCCGAAGCCGGCTGGGAAGATGAACTGCCAATCCGACAGACAGTGCTACTGAGACGTTTCTCGTCACAGATTGAAATGTTGCCAGCCGAAGATTGGACACATCTTACCAAAGCTCAACAGAGAAGACATGCAAAGCCCAGTCATATCATGATTTGTGTTTTTGCCAGTGATCAGAAGCGATCAGTGTCCGATGGAGACCGACCGGTTTCCAATGCACTGTCAAATGGCAAGGCTGAACATCCGAAAGCCGACACAGACACAGCCGTTCAGGAGATCTCTCCTTCTGTGCCTGTTAATCCTGTAGATGTTCCAACATGGACACCAGTTTCAGCCAGCGTCTCAGGCCCAAGGTTTTTGGACTTATCCGAAGCTGACCAAGGTATAGTCCGAAAGTTGCACACCAACCTAGGACATCCCACAGCAGAGAAACTGGCGAGACATCTGTCCGAAGTCAATGCCAAGTCCGACCTGGTAAGTGGAGCCCGGGATTATCAATGTGCTTCATGTGCAGAAAGGGTCAAACCCGGCCTATCAACTCCAGGTAATCTAAAGGACCCCAAAGAGTTCAATGAAAGGGTATCTATTGATGGATTTGAATGGGAAAGCAATTCGGGTTATAAAGCCTATGTACTTCATATCCTGGATGATGCCACCAGATTCCACCTAGGACAAAGAACTCGAAGAGAAAGCGAAGTCACCTCACGACTTGTCAAAAACATGTGGTTTCAATGGGCGGGTTTTCCAAAACAGATTATCCACGACCAGGGAGGGGAATTCATGACCCAAGAGTGGAAAGATTTGCTCTGTCAGAATGGCATACAGCCTTTATTAACGGCCGCCCCTTGGCAGAGAGGCAGAATCGAGAGACATGGGTTATCAAAGAGATGTTAAGTAGGATTGACCACGAAATTCCTATTCTTGATAACAAGCAATTTGATGAAGCACTTGCCCAATGTTTCCATGCCAAAAACACGATGTCAATCGTTGCCGGGTATAGCCCAGAACAAGCAGTACTAGGACGTGCGTCTCAATTGCCAGCCTCCATCGTGTCGGACGAAACAACTGGTTCTCATTTGAATAGCCTTGCCGATGATGTATCCAGCAATGCTTTTAATCAAAGATTGCAGTTGAGAGCCTCTGCCAGAGCAGCCTTTGCCAAGTCTGACAATAGCGATGCCATCCGCCGGGCGATGCTTCGCCAATCTCGAGGTGAGGTGCATGCATGGGCCTGTGGTCAATTGTGTATGTATTGGGATGGTCGCCGATCTCCCAACATCCTCGAAAAGGGCAGGTGGAATGGACCAGCCCAGATAGTCTGCCAGGAGTCCCGAACAATAGTGTGGATAACTCACCTCAACCGTCTTCTTAGATGCGCCAAAGAGAACCTTCGCCCAGTCTCCATGCGAGAGTTCCAACAACATGCCACGTTTACCCAAGCATCAACACAGAGTCAATTGCAACAAATGTCCCAACACTTGCAAGCAAAACTTCGGGAGCGAAGCGGCCTCTTTCAATACTTAGACCTAAGTGGAATAGAGCCCGATGAACAAAATAATGACAATAATCCCGATAATTCCAATAATCCCGATAATATTTCCAACCACTCACGTCAACCAGAGGAAGAACCACAAAGAAAAGTTTCCCAAACAATCTTAACAGATGCACAGTTGCTATCACAGGCACAGGCAACACCTGTACCGGAATCTCCCGTATCCTCAATCCCCAATGAGGTCGAAAGGAGTGATGACCAGGAGATGTCGTATTCACCAAGCTATGCGCCAAGTACAGAAGAAACTGTCGAATGTGAAACTGACCAAGATCCTGATCAGGGGTCAACACAAACAGACCCCGATATGGAACCAGTCTACAATGTTTCCATTTTTGAAAATCACATGGACTCAGATGTTGTCATCGAAGATCATAGCACACCTTGGCCAGAGCTAGAGAAGATCGAATCTTCCTGCGTATCATTTTCTTTTGAGCTGCCTCAGCAACAATTCACCAGGTACCTGAAGAAGCCAGACACTTTTCTCCCGTGTCTGACTGCAGCAGCCAAGAAGTCTCGAAACAAAGTGAAATACTCAGACTTGACATCCCAAGAAAAAGAAATGTTCCGTCTAGCCAAGCAAAAAGAGCTTAAATGCTGGCTGGATACCAATACTGTACAAGCCATCTTAAGGGATAGAATACATCCTACACGAATCATGTCGTCACGATGGATATTGACTTGGAAAGATGACCCTTCATCGCATAACGGTAAAAAGGCCAAAGCCCGTTTAGTGGTAAAGGGGTTTCAAGATCCAGACATTGGATCCTTGTGTTCCGACAGTCCAACATTGACTCGAGATTCTAGGATGTTGCTCTTGCAGACGGTCGCAAGTCGCCAATGGATTGTTCAAGCTTTCGACATCACTACAGCCTTCCTGCGAGGGCGATCCGATGATCGAGAGTTGGCCATGGAAGCTCCAGTTGAATTGCAGACCCTCTTGGGAATGAGTCCAAACCAAGTGTGTCTTTTAAAGGGAAATGCCTATGGAAGGGTAGATGCCCCTTTGCTATTCTATAAAGAGTTCCGCAAACGCCTCGAAGATGTAGGTTTTGTTGCTCACCCATTGGATAATTGCCTCTTCTTGTTACGTAATCCCCATAACCCTAAGGTATTAGATGGTATCTTGGGAACACATGTGGATGATGGCATTGGGGGAGGGAATGAAAACTTTGAAAAGGCAATAACCAAGCTTCAAGAAACTTTACCATTTGGTACCCGAGAATATGGTAAATTCAAATTCACTGGACTGGATGTGGAACAATTGCCTGATTTCTCCATAAAAGTAAATCAATCAAAGTACGTCCACCAGATTGCCCCAATAGATGTTCCTAAACCCCGCCGTGCAGAAACAGACAGTCAACTGACTGAGCGAGAAGTTCAGCAGTTAAGAGGCCTCTGCGGGAGCCTCCAGTATGCTGCAGTCCATACTCGTCCCGACATAGCAACACGTGTCGCGGGTTTGCAGAAGGGGATCACCAAAGCAACTGTGGAAACTTTGTTAGAAGGGAACAGGACTTTGAGAGAGGCACAAAACCATGCCGATACCTCAATAATTGTCAGGTCGATCCCTGTGGAAGATGTATGTTTTGCAAGTTTCGGTGACGCCAGTTTTGCGTCAGCTAAACAACTGACAGCACAGCAGGGTCTTTTCATCATGGCATGCACTCCCAAGTTAGGACAAAATGAAACAACCGAATTCTCTCCAATTGTTTGGCACTCAAAGCAAATTGGCCGTGTCGTCCGATCGACACTCAGTGCGGAAGCATATGCCATGTCTAGTTCTTTGGATAAGCTCACGTGGATCCGTAGTATGTGGGGTTACATAAAAGACCCATCCTTTGCATGGTCTCGTCCAGAGATTGCACTAAAGGGTGAACACCCAGGACTCATGATAACCGATTGTAAATCCTTATATGACCTTATAACAAAAACGGCAGTACCCAATTGCCAAGAATGGAGGACTACGATTGAAGTCATGTTGCTCAAAGAGCAGTCTAGAGAACATACTTTGTGCCGATGGGTATCTACTGCAATCATGTTGGCAGATAGTCTCACAAAAATAATGGATTCCACTTTCTTAAGAACGGTGCTACAATTAGGAAAATTCCGAATCTATGATGAAAGTATGACTTTGAAACAAAACGCAAACAGAAAGTTTGGGGTAACATGGGTTAACAATCGAATTTAAAATAGAGACCAGTGTGAATTCCAGGAACAACCTTGTCTACATGTCTGTGTCTCCTGCAATACCATTCGATTGTGTTCTTTCGAGGGTTCAGATGCTACAGACTGAAACGTCTGCCATCTTCGCTACTTGGTGGCTCAAGGCCACATTTCAGGAACCGGGAGAAAACGCTGCCGCTAGCGCCATTGGTGGAGCTTGGATCGTGGGGACACGTCGGTTTATAGGTGATAGAGATTCAAACATCTGTTGAGGCCAACATCAACCTTTTCCATCCAGTTTGGGACTGTTTTGGATACTTTTGGACTTTATCCTTGTGGACAAGGGTTACCAGGTTTTGGAGTTGGAAGCTACCAGTGTGCTTGGGGACACACTGGCCCCTTCACACATACATACATATATATATATAAATACATACATATAGATAAATAGGTAGGCAAACAGTAGGTCAATAGGTTGGGGAGGGTCTGAACTTAGAATGACTGCAGGTGATTGCAGGTGAATATATATAAATATACAAATAAATACATACAGACATATATATATACATATACATATATATATATATACATAGATAAATAGGTAGGCAAACAGTAGGTCAATAGGTTGGGGAGGGTCTGAACTTTGAATGGCTGCAGGTGATTGCAGGTAAATATATAAATATAAAAATACATACATACATATACATATATATATATATACATAGATAAATAGGTAGGCAGGCAGTAGGTCAATAGGTTGGGGAGGGTCTGAACTTAAAATGGCTGCAGGTGATTGCAGGTAAATATAAAAATACATTAGTAAATACATATATATATATACATACATATAGATAAATAGGTAGGCAGACAGTAGGTCAATAGGTTGGGGAGGGTCTGAACTTAAAATGGCTGCAGGGGATTGCAGGTAAATATATAAATATATAAATAAATACATACATATATATATATACATAGATAAATAGGTAGGCAGACAGTAGGTCAATAGGTTGGGGAGGGTCTGAACTTAGAATGACTGCAGTTGATTGCAGGTAAATATATAAATATAAAAATAAATACATACATACATATATTTATAAACATAGATAAATAGGTAGGCAGACAGTAGGTCAATAGGTTGGGGAGGGTCCGAACTTAAAATGACTGCAGGTGATTGCAGGTAAATATATAAATATAAAAAAAACATACATGCATATATATATATATACATAGATAAATAGGTAGGCAGACAGTAGGTCAATAGGTTGGGGAGGGCCTGAACTTAGAATGACTGCAGGTGATTGCAGGTAAATATGTAAATATATAAAAAATATATATATACATAGATAAATAGGTTGGCAGACAGTAGGTCAATAGGTTGGGGAGGATCTGAACTTCAAATGGCTGCAGGTGATGGCAGGTAAATATATAAATATAAAAATAAATACATATGTATATATATACATATAGATAAATAGGTAGGCAGACAGTAGGTCAATAGGTTGGGGAGGGTCTGAACTTAGAATGACTGCAGGTGATTGCAGGTAAATATATAAATATAAAAATCAATAAATACATACATATATATATATAAATACATAGATAAATAGGTAGGCAGACAGTAGGTCAATAGGTTGGGGAGGGTCTGAACTTAAAATGACTGCAGGTAATTGCAGGTAAATATATAAATCTAAAAATCAATACATGCATATATGTATATACACACATAGATAAATAGGTAGGCAGACAGTAGGTCAATAGGTTGGGGAGGGTCTGAGCTTAAAATGACTGCAGGTGATTGCAGGTAAATATATAGATATAAAAACAAATATATCACCGGGACAGAACAACATGGGAGGAAAACAATGTTTTTCCAGAGTTTTCTGCGTTTTTTTTTGGTTTTTTTTGATGACTTCTGCCAACTTGTGATTTCAAAGCACGTCCATACGTTGTCAAGGACCTTCAAAAACACTGATTTTTTCCACATGTTTTGATGATTTCTGCCAATTTGGCTAATCCGTGGAATCCAAAGCATTTCCATAAGATGTCCGAAATCTCCCAAAACACTGTGTTTTTCCACGTTTTGTTTGGTTTTCAGTCATTCTAACTCGGAGTCATTCTAAGTTGCTACTCGGGGGGGCCTTTTTTCAGTCATTCTAAGTTCGGGGTATCGTCGTTTGGAACCCCGCACATCATTCTAAGTTTCAGTCCGTCGATATATATATATATATAAATGGCATGTACATATTGTATATATAAATTGTATATATATATATATTTAAAATTGTATATCTATTTAAATTGTGTATATATATAAACTTGTGTATATATATAAGTTGTACATAAGTATATATATATATAGTATACATATATTGTATATATATAATGTACATATATATATATTGTACATATATATATATATTTATACTGTATATATGTATATTTTAGGTATATGTATATATTGTATATATATATACTGTATATATATATATTTATATTATATATATTTATACTGTATATATATATAGTATATTTATAAATATATATTATATATATATAACATGTATGTATGCATGAATGTATGCATGTAATGTTTCTAATGTAACGCAATGTAGTGTAGTAATTTATAATATAATTTAATGTAATTTAATGGTATGGTATGGTATGTATATATATAAATATATATGTCGGTCTATATGGGTACATGTACTTTCTATGTATATACACACACACGCACCTGTATTTGAATGTGTATGTGGGTATATGCAAATATGCAGTAATATGCAATGCAAGTCCAAGAGCACGTGGGACCTCCTGGGAGGAGCGGGTTGATCATGACCATGCCTCTCTGGCAAGGTGCATGGCCATTTTCAGCGCCAGTAACTTCGTGGCGCTGACGCGTATGGTGCGACGGACGGCGTCATTGGAAAGACATCGGTAGGGTGAATCTATGATAATCCACCAGCAGGCCTCACTTCATAGCCCTTGCTTTGGCATAGATTTGTCAGTTTTTCACCCATGTATGATATATGAGTAGCCTCCGGTGTCATCAAACATGGCTGGAAAGTTCACCAGTTCGATGTTTTCCGAGCGAACGAAGCCTTCCATTGAGTTCGGGTATTTTTCCATCGCCACATTGCCGGAGGGTAGCTGAAATATTGCAATTGCATATCACAGAATGCCTTTCCCCTACTGAAACATTAGCGCAAAAAAAACAACAGACACAATACAGAAACTAATCAATAGTATTGTTTGGATCTTTTGCACAAAATCTTTCCTCTCCATGTCAGTAGTTTGCCAATGTGTGCGAGAAACGGGCAGTTTCACTGGCGAGATCTGACCACTCAACCGCTTCGCAGATTCAGTTCATGGATCTCACCACAGAGATCAAGGGCCGACCAGACGTGCGGAGCACAGCCAGTGTTTTGTTTTCGAAGAATGTGATGCCTGACTGCTCGAGTTTGAAGAAATTTAAAATGAGGAGACTACAGAGATCTACCTTCTCAATATATCATGAATATTCATTGATCACATTGATCAGAGAACTTCAGGAAACCCCTTGGCTAGCCCCCTAGTGGTTGAGGTGTACAGCGACTTTGCAAAGCACTTGAAGGGTTTCAACTTTGACCCTGCGTTGGGACGCCAAGATTGGTGCAACTTGTGCAACTTGTTGGGTTTGCACAAAAGGGTCCTATGCCAACTCCTCACTTTCCTCCGAATGTCATGAGATGCCATGAGTTTTCTAGACCTTTGGGGTTCGCCTTTGGTCTGTTTCTTTAGTTCAGAATGCTCCCAATATTTTGGGAAAGCAATGGACCAGGCCGTACCTCCCAGATATGGGTCTACCGAGCTTGGAGGCGTGGGGACATCCGCAATGCTGGGATATGGCGATATGCCCCCCGTCCCCCCCATCCCATCAGGATGTCCGCGACATGCGCAACAAAGCGGTGCAGCAGCTGAAGGCGAGTTCTTGCGGAAGTTGCGAAGTAAAAAATGGAAGTTCAGTCGTGGCAAATATGGGGAAAGTCACATGGAGGGAATGAACGGATTTTCATGATGAGCTTGATGGTATTAGAATGTTAGTAGAGTTTTCCATGGACGTTGTTTTGTGTCTCCACACCCAACTCTAGGAACAGACAAGTCAGAGTTTGCCGCAGCGGTTTTCTCACCAAATAAACAGCGCCTGGCTGCTCTGGTCCATGGGGGCAACCGTTGGTGACAACCCGATATGTTGGTTGATGATCGGGGGCTGTTGTACCCGACATATACAGAATATATTGGGGAGGATCATCCAGTCCTCTCAGCCCAACTATCTGAAGGGTGGAGAGCTGCAGGATGCATTCTCTGTGGGTGACATGAAGAAGTCTGGATCACTGGTGCTCCAGTACTGCTACGTGTGGAGCCCTAGCCGACCGGACCCGACCAAACATAGCCATGTGAAACCCAAAGGGCTCCGAATCCCTACATAATAAATGGGCGAAACAGGGTTGACCATCATTTCTGGTTGTTTGGGGTTCCAGGATTTTTGATCTTTGGAGCTCGGCAAGTCTAAGTTTGATGAGAAAAGATTTTGAACTGCAGAAACCACTGGGATAGACTAGGTGATTACCATCGTTTTTTGCGGATGTCCCATCGATTTGGGCGCATTTTAAGGTAAGTCAGCTTCCAGCCAAGCTTTCAATCTGCAGGTTCACCATCTTTTGAAGTCTAGCATCTTTTTTTATGTGCAAGTAGATAATCAGTTGGGTTCCAGAGTTCGGTATTTTCCCTTCTCAGGTTTTTGCCTTTAAAAATCGGTATTTTCTCACTCCACCTCCCTTTATATCCGCTTCCTAGACTGGTCACAAGCATTTGACTCCATTGGTCATGACCGCCTACAGTATCCGCTGCTCTCCGCAAATATGGAGTCCCTCCTCTTCTTGCCATTGCCTGTAAGTTCTACGTACGTCTCAGAATTCTCAATTGATTCTCCACAATATCACCCCCAACGCGGAATCCGGCAAGGATGTCCACTTAGAATATGCGGACGACACAGTCCCAATCTCTCGTACACAGTCGAAACACTCAGCTGCTTCTTACACCTCCTTCAACATCTGCAGCCTCCTCACCGGCTCATTTTGCATCTCTTCAGGCACCTTCTCACCCCATTTATGCGCATTTCCCTTGGCTTTTTCATTACCCCCACTTCCTCCTCCGTTCCGGATGTTAAAAATTCAGATGTTCACAATCCTTCTCTACGTTCAAATCCCTCGACCCCTGTTTCCGAGAAAACCCGCCCCGCAGAAGTCCGGGAAACCCACGCCGTTGAAGGGAGAAGCACCAAAACGGGAAGGGGAAACAAATTGGAACCCCTTTGGGAAGAAAAAATCTCTTGGGAAGGGAAAAGCTGATGGGAAAGTAAGACCCATAGGAAGGGAGGGTGTCAATCTCAGACAGCAAAAATTGGAACCCAGTTCAGAATCTGAAAGAATCACTTGGCTAAAAGTATGCTAGAAGTGAACTTGGCCAATTGACCTGGGCGACGCCAAATTTTTCTGAAATCCGACAGTCTTCCCTGCCTGCACTGAGGCCTTACATGTCGAAGGGCAACTAGCAGCCAATGGCATCCTCTATTCGCACCCCGACGGAACCAAGCTCTTGCTGGAGAGGTGCCTTGCCACAGACGCCACAGCCTGGAACGGAATGTGATGGGGCAGTGTTCCAAGTGGATCAGCCGGGTGGGATTTCGATATGTCGTGAATGTTGCAGCAGCACATCTCAATACAGTATATTCGAAGGGGCAAATCCTATAATTTCTTACGATACCCAGTGTATTTGTGACGCAATCAGTATTTGGGCCTAGGTTCACCCAACAAGCCAGCCCAGACAATACAACACATGGCTACACGACAGTTACTTTGTTTTTTCGATCACTGGCGAGAGATGTTATTCGAAACACGCATTCTGTAAGGCAGTAACTCTGATGGCAATATATCCAAAAAGTCATTGATTTTGAATGCGGCCATTACCTTTGTAAAACAAGACGGTGGGTAGATCTTTGTTGAATGTCGAAGGGCAAATTGCGATAGAATATATTTCCATTATTTTCCATCTCTCTCTCTCTCTCTCTCTACACATATAAGACACATCTGTGCAATGTTATCTCTTAGACATGTTGGACATGGTACATCCGACAATTGGCCGAAACCGAGAGTTGACCAATTCACCACAGAGCCACGCCGGTGTGCCGCAGTTTGGCCAGCGTGGACGAGATGTTTACAGAAACAACAGAGACGGAGACAGAGACGGAGACGGAGAGGAAGGCGTGCTGGTTGCCTTGCGCGCGATCACACAGGACAAGCCGTGACAAGCCTTTTTCATGCCATCACATTGGTATCACTTAAGGTATCACGGTATCACATGTGTATAGTTTCACCAACTTGCAGCTTGGTCTTCGCGAAATTGGTGAGACCTTTCTTCAATCTTTTGATTTTTGTTTTGGCTCTCGAGGGTTTTTACATGCTGGAACTTTTTTTTTAATTGACAGGTTCATGGCTGCTGTAGTCTTTAGCGGTGTAGTCTCAAATTCTTTGATCTGTAGTGCCAGTAGATGTAGCATGATGTAACTCCATGTTAGGACGTGATTCTGTCACTTCAACTCTCAATAGTTCACTACAAACCAGAGGAACGTGCTATACTTGTTTGGATGACTTCAAGCCATTTCTAGGTCATTTTTTGGGTCGTTTTTGGATGTCGATCTATGGCGATCAGTTTTCTGGCCAGTTGGTGCTCCACGACGCCCAAAGTCGGGCGGCCAACGCAGGTGGGGAGCACATCCGGGGCCGAAAAAGAAAGGGTCTAAAATCTGAGGAAAAGGGATCTCCGCAGTTTGTCAGGTGAACACAAATAGTTGACGATGCACTCCGGAAGACCTTTCCTGATCGATGATTGAATTAGGAGTCCATGACTCAGCAAGGCCATGCTGGGCCAAGATGGAAAGACACTGGTTTCACAAGGCTTCATATGAGTCACAGCCACACTATCCCACACTCATATTGCAGAACCCCCCCCATGTATCAAGGTGGGGAAGCATCTAGAAAACGTAAACGTAGGGAGTTCCCTTTCAAATCAGAGCTGTTGAAAACCATGGCGCCAAGAGGATCAAGGGGTTGTAGTCCCTCCACGATGAAAGTTACCCTGTGGCAGTGCCAGGAAATAACACTTTCCGTTCACTCAGAGGAGTTCGGAAGTATGCAGGAGATTTCTGGGTCTGCATGGGTCTCCAGAGTAGGATGATGATGCGATCTTCCCATGTGCTTCAGATTTTAGTCGGAGGTCCTATGGGAGAAATTGTGCATATTATGCTTCAAGCATTTTTTGCCAACGACAAGATCATCTCTATTGGATCGTCTTGACAGATTCAGGCACTAGTTTGATGCCTGTTCAGCAGACACATAGGACCCTTGTGCCGGGCTGATGGGTCTCAACACTTGAGTAACAGGAACCCCGGTAGTGGTTGGAGGCTACAAGCATTGTCTCAACCGCTCTGACGTTTACCACTGCAGCGGTAACTGAAGTATACTGAAGTTGAAAAGGCCCCATCAGTGGATCACAGAGCTCCCCAGCTCATGACAGTTGACGGCTCGAGTGCGATGGCACGAATTGCACAGCCAAAGATGCAGCCAGTATGAAGGGACACGCGGCATACCATGCATACTTTAAGGATGAAGTTTGAGCTGCAGACCATGCAGCAGATGAAATGTATGGAACCTTGAAGTATCCGAACAGATCCGTACAGATCTTTCATCATTTTCATGTATTTTCATGTGCGCACTGAGCATGAAATTGTTTGAAAGGTGTTTCCAGGGATGTTCAACAAATTACTAAGCACCCATTTCAAAGATCTTACTGCGAAAATAAGGGGGTTGAATGATCGATGCTTGTGCTGGAGCATCATCGATTTGACCATGGAACCAGCCCCTGAGGTGCGCGATAAAGGGGAGGGGCCGTACATCGAGCATGGTGATCATATGCGGATGATCAAAACCTGTGAACTCCCATATTTTGAGGGGACGAACATCCATTTTCCATCATATTTCCCATCATTTTCCAAGATAAGTAGACTCTAGTAGACCATCTTTGGGGGGATGAGCATCCGTAAGAACCAGCTCAATTGTTGGGTCCCATCCCCATCTGCGAATCTCGGCCAGAATGGTGGAAGTGATGACCTTGCGCAACTCGAGGAGGCAGTGCCTGGATGAGTTCGGGCCGTTCGGGGAGAATCCTGTTCCAGAATACACATGGTGGATGCGCCGCGAATAAAATTGGCCATTTCAATTGGGAAAATGATGATACTGTTGTTGTTGTTGTTGTTGGTTTTTGGGTGCAACGCTGCCACAGCCTGGGCCCCATCAAGAGGTGGCTGGAAGCAGCATGCCCTATGCCCTAAGCCCTAAGCGATACCCGTTTGCTCAAAAAGTCGCCCCCGAGCCCAGATGAGCCCAGAACCCCTTCCTCCTTTCCTTTCCTCTTCTTGTTTGTCCCCTTCCATGAGAGTACTGTCCTCTTTCTGTTCTCTTTCTTTTCACTTTCTTTCCATTTTTTTCCTTCTTTTTTCACTTTTTCTTTCCTTTTGCTTCCTCTTTCTTTCTTCTTTCCTTCCTCTCTTCTTCTTTTTCTCGTTTCCCTTTCCTTTCTTCCTTTTCTTTTTCATTTTTTTCTCTTTCCTCTCTTCCTTTCCCCACGCAGAAGCACTACAGCTCGCACATGCACGTACTGGAAGACTCCTTGGCCTGCCCCAATCTCACCTCAATAATCACTGAGAAAAAAAGGTGCTGGGAGCCTTGTGGATGCCCTGACCTGACCACATGTATTGAGTTTTGACCGTCGCACAGTGGGGTTATTTGCAAATATAGTATGGTACCCCCAAGTTCATCCAACATTTTCGATTTTTGTCTATGTTAATCATTTTTCCCCGTTGACAGATGTTGAAGACACCATGTTGAACATAGATTTTTTTTTGGGGTTGACCCCTGAAAAATCAGAGCCACATCTTGCAGGATCAGGACCATGACCTCGCACAACTCTGTCATGGAGAGGCCATCGGCAATGGAGAACGTCCTTGGTCCAAAAAAAACTGGATGGGTAGGAAAAACAGTAGAACTATGTAGAACTGTATCTTTGATCATCTTTTGCAGAAAATCATGGGGATGGAAATACAACGGTTGGTTATGATTAGTTCAGGGATTGTACTAATCTCTGTACTGAGGAATATCAGAATCGGAATGTCCTTTCCTGTAACTTGCTCGAGAAGTGGCGACTCGTAGCATGCTCCACAGACTCCGTAGCACCCTCCAGTCACAAATGCCCAAACATTCACGTGATACGCGAATGGTTGGTTCGTTTTGTGCAGTCTTCATGACGATCGAAGAGCAAAAATGGGCAAGTCGTCTCTTTTGTCAATTGGTGTTGCGGAGGGATCTGTGGCATCAATTGCGACGTGGGGAAACCCAGTGATCTCAAGGCCGCCCCAAGCTGATCTTGGACAGCACTGCAACTACACACCGCAGATCCATCATCCATAGCGATTTTGGTGTGATATGAAGAAATTCTGCGGCGGACGAAATTCCAGTTTTGGTGCACCCCCCCCACTTTCAACAGGCCTTGAACACTTAGAGCCACAAAAAGACACTGCAGTGAGGCGACGTACCCGCTTGAGCTACGTGACTTGCCAGTCAGAGTTTCAGGTGCTGCGGGGCGCTCTTCGCAGTTTGGAAAGGTGGTTTTGGCTTCGTGGTTTTGAGGGTTGGAAGCTATAGTTATCCATTCCCTATTAGCCATGCAGAGCCAATTGGAGCTAAGAATAGAGTTTCCCAACCACAGGGAATTTCACTCCACAACAGGCACAGAGATATTAAAAAGGTAGCCACAACGGCTCCCCTCAGGCGGCTTACTAGGCCAGGGGGTTATTAGTTCATGGACCATGGGATTTTGTAGCTTCAAATCTCCCAGTCATTGTGGGATTCATGAAATCCAGGAAAGATTCAGATTTGTTATCCCAATTTCCATCCGAATATCTGTCATCCTGACGTTAGAGACGATGGCAGGGTTTGTTCTGCCAGGACAAGGCAGACTTTCTGGATGTTGGCGACCTTGACGAATTTCCGGAAGACCAGTCAGACCAGGCCAGTCCCACAGCATCACCAGGGGAAACCACAGCTGCCATAATGGGGAATTACAGAAGGATTACAACCGCGGTGGACTTCGGTTTGAGCTTTGTGTCAACAGGGCAACGTTTGAGCTACGTTGCCATGACACTTTGAAGATTTTTGAAGCAAGGATTTCGTGACACTTCGATGGCCTTTGCAAGCACGAGATCAGACCAGGATTGAGAAACTCATTGTGATTCCAGCGATTCGTGGCAAAACATGGAAGACATGTCCTGGTGCTTGGTGAACTGTGTGTTTGAGGGATGTGAATCGCAATCACGATGGTGGAAGTCTGTGGTCGAGGCCCGGGAAAAGGGGCGTTGATCTGCACGGGGATTGATTGTTCAGAGCTTCTCACTATGGTCATACTATGAATGAATCCCCCTTACCATTTCCACTACTAAAAGGGTGAACACGTGCTTGGTACCATCCTCTGATTCGTGGATAATTCAAGCAAAAAAAATGGACCCGTGCACCAGTTTTTGTAGTAAAAGGGTGTGCACTGTATCTTGTAGCGGCGTTCCATTTTACACTCATAAATCGGAAACGCATTTTGTAGTGATTTATTTTGGGATGCGTTGTGTCGTACCGGAAGCCCTATAGCCCTCTTTTACCAGTCATGCTCGGTCACATGAACATATAGCTTGGACCCTCAGACCATTTTTGGCTCTTGCCTCACGATTATTTCGTGGTAAGATGAGGCCCCAAAAAATCGAAAAAAAAACACGACTTTAAGACGAAAAAAAAGGGACAGACTTGGTTTCAAAACCCATCAATTGAATTTGAAGTTGTGCGCTCAGATCAATTTTGCTGCCCCATAGCTCTGACGATTGCAGTTCAAAACCTCTGCGCCGTGCTTTTGTCACACCTTTTTTGGCCATCACATGCGATTAAAATCTAAATTTGTCCCATTCTACTAGGTTCCTGCTCTTTTTGTCCAATAGTCAAGTTTCACCCCAGTTCAACGAATCCATGCTCAGAGTTCCTTCCACCCACAATGTCACAAAGCACCGATTCGATGCGTGATGTCCTAGTTTCTGGATGACTTGTGTCATGCACTGCATTTTGTAGTGACACACGCGTGCACAACTTTTGTAGAACCTACTGCGCCCCCCTCCAGATAAGCCACAAAAAGTTCGAAAAGCATGCTTTTTATGTAGAGACTTTAAGGAGGAAAAATGAGACAGATTTGGGTCAAAACCGATCAATTGAATTTGAAATTGTGCGCTGAGATCGTTTTTGCTGCCCCATAGCTCTGACGATTGCAGTTCAAAACCTCTGCGCCGTGCTTTTGTCACACCTTTTTTGGCCATCACATGCGATTATTAATTAAAATCTAAATCTGTCCCATTCTACTAGGTTCCTGCTCTTTTTGTCCAATAGTCAAGTTTCACCCCAGTTCAACGAATCCATGCTCAGAGTTCCTTTCACCCACAATGTCACAAAGCACAGATTCTTACGTGATGTCCTAGTTTCTGGATGACTTGTGTCACGCACTGCATTTTGTAGTGACACACGCGTGCACAACCTTTTGTAGAACCTACTGCGCCCCCCTCCAGATAAGCCCCGAAAAGATCGAAAAACATGCTTTTTATATAGAGACTTTAAGGAGGAAAAATGAGACAGATTTGGGTCAAAACCGATCAATTGAATTTGAAATTGTGCGCTTAGATCGTTTTTGCTGCCCCATAGCTCTGACGATTGCAGTTCAAAACCCCTGCGCCGTGCTTTTGTCAAACCTTTTTTGAAAGGTCAATTCTTGGAATCCGATGGAAATCCCAAGGTTGTATTTACTTGTGCTCGGCAAATACTATGACCCGGGCCCCAGTAGCATTTCCCCTAGTAAATGCTATGACCCATTTAGTAGCGAATCATGATTTTTCATGGCAACCCGTTTTCACTACAAAATGGTTACGTAAAGTCATTTTGTAGAGACCGACATTGGCTTTTGATCCATCATAAAAACCCCCAAACCATTTTGTAGCAAGGGGGGTTGGTTCAGATTCAAGCATCATTTTGTAGTATAAGGCTGTGTTTGTAAACGGTTTAGTGGGCACAACTTCTCTGCAGAATGCACACGGGGATATGAATGATATGACTGGTTTAAGCATGGCTATGAAGCCATCAGATGGGGGAAGACTTGGGAAGTTGGAGCTGAAACGATGATTTTTATCTGACAGAGTGGGGATTCGGCAATCCCCGAACATCGAACAGTAAAATGTCAAAATGGTGATTAATAGTGATGATTTACTAAACTCTATTTTTTTTTGGGGGAGTTACTGTAGATGTATCTGTGGTAATGCTTTGGTTTTCAAGCTTATCCATGGTCCGCGGGCAATCTGTTGTCGGCTAGGTAGCTTCAGATCCGCGGGCACAACAAACAGCTGCCGTGACGGTAGGCACCGCCGGTTTCTGGTTGTTACATCGACAAGCCTTGATGACAACTGAGCCATTAAAGTGACACTCTTTTTCCCGAATGCGTAGCAAGGGTTCCCGTTTCACTCTGGGGGTCTGGGGGTTGAGGGTGTGTTCGCTCGACGTTGCGTTCACGGTCGCAACCGTTCGCAACCGTCCGCAACCGTCCGCAACCGTCCGCAACCGTCCGCGCGAGGACCGTATGGCCGTGCCTATGGGAAGTTCTGCAGAGGTGGTAATTTTTGGAGGTTTCAGACGTGTCGTTGCTTCGTTTCGCGTGGCAGGCGTGGCACTTCGTGACATTTAGACGTGTTCTGGAACGTGTCGAAAGTCGTTTTGCGTGGCAGGCGCAATACTTTTGCGACGTTTTCAGAAGATGTGTTGCAGTTTTCGTGGCAGGCGCAGCACTTTGGACGTGTCCATCGTCATTTTTCGTGGCAGGCGCAGCACTTTAGACGTGTCGTGTTGCGTGTTTTTTGCAAATCGCATTGGCAGGGCTGCGTCAAGTGGCGACAAGGTGCAAATTCCGTGGCAGGCGTGGCATTTTGTGCGATGTGCTGAAAATTGACGGAAGCCTCGCACGAAACATCGATTTTGAGGTTGCCAATTTTCACGTTCTAAGGAAAACTCGTAGGAAAACGTCGATTTTGAAGCTACAAAGTGTGAAAATTGGAGGAAGTCTCGCACGAAATGCTCGTTTTGGTGCTCCCACGTGTCTCGTCTCGCGTCTCTGGTTTGCCCGTGGCCTCGCCGTGTCTATGGGGGAAGCTGCAAAACTTGTCCTTTTGTCATGTTGCCAACTATGAAAATTGGAGGAAGTCTCGTACGAAATGCTGGTTTTTCTGCATCCACGTGTCTTGTCTCGAGTCCCTGGTGTTCCTGTGGCGTCGCCGTGTCTATGGGGGAAGCTGGAAAACCTCTCCTATTCGAATGTGTCCAAGCAGGTTGTCATGTCGTTTTGCGTGGCAGGCGTGGCACTTTGTGACATTCCAACCTGTTTGATAATGTGTCAAAAATGTCAAAATTGGAGGAAGTCTCGTACGAAATGCTGGTTTTTCTGCATCCACGTGTCTTGTCTCGAGTCGCTGGTTTTCCTGTGGCGTCGCCGTGTCTATGGGGGAAGCTGGAAAATATCTCCTATTCGAATGTGTCCAAGCAGGTTGTCATATCGTTTTGCGTGGCAGGTGTGGCACTTTGTGACATTCCAACCTGTTTGATAACCTGTCGAAAATATCAAAATTGGAGGAAACCTCGCAGGAAATGCTGGTTTTTCTGCATCCACGTGTCTTGTCTCGAGTCGCTGGTTTTCCTGTGGCGTCGCCGTGTCTATGGGGGAAGCTCCGCACTCCACACTCTACACTTTACACTCCACACTTTACACTTTACACTCCTCACCCCACACTCTACACTCCACACTCCCCACTTTACACTCCACACTCCACACTCTACACTTTCCACTCCACACTCCGCACTCCACACTCCACACTTTACTGTGCACTCCACACTCCACACTTTATACTTTACACTCCTCACTCCACACTCTACACTTTCCACTCCAGACTCCACAGTCTACACTTTACGCTCCACACTCCACACTTTACACTCCACACTTTACACTCCACACTCCACACTTTACACTCCTCACTCCACACTCCACACTTTACACTCCACACTTTACACTCGTCACTCCACACTCCTCACTTTACACTCCTCACTCCACACTCCACACTTTACACTCCACACTCCACACTTGCCACTCCACACTCCACACTTTACACTCCACACTTTACACTCCTCACTCCACACTTTACACTCCACACTTTACACTCCACACTCCACATTCTAGACTTTACACTCCACACTTTACACTCCACACTCTACACTTTACACTCTACACTAAACACTCTACACTCCACACTTTACACTTTACACTCAACGCTTTCCACTTTACACTCCTCACTCCACACTACACTCCACACTTTACACTCCACACTCTACACTTTACACTCCACACTTTACACTTTACACTCCTCACTCCCCACTTTACACTCCACACTCCACACTCTACACTTTCCACTCCACACTCCGCACTCCACACTCCACACTTTACTGTGCACTCCACACTCCACACTTTATACTTTACACTCCTCACTCCACACTCTACACTTTCCACTCCAGACTCCACAGTCTACACTTTACGCTCCACACTCCACACTTTAAACTCCACACTTTACACTCCACACTCCGCACTTTACACTCCTCACTCCACACTCCACACTTTACACTCCCCACTCCACACTCCACACTTTACACTCCACACTTCACACTCCACACTTTCCACTCCACACTCCACACTTTACACTCCACACTCCACACTTTACACTCCTCACTCCACACTTTACACTCCACACTTTACACTCCACACTCTACACTTTACACTCCACACTTTACACTCCACGCTCTACGCTTTACACTCTACACTATACACTCTACACTCCACACTTTACACTCCACGCTTTCCACTTTACACTCCTCACTCCACACTTTACACTCCACACTTTACACTCCACACTCTACACTTTACACTCCACACTCCACACTCTACACTCCAGACTTTACACTCCTCATTCCACACTTTAGACTCCACACTTTACACTCCACACTCCACATTTACACTCCACACTTTACACCCCACACTCTACACTTTACACTCTACACTTTACACTCTACACTTCACACTCTACAATTTACAAACTCCACACTCCTCACTCCACACTTTACACTCCTCACTTTACACTCCACACTCCACACTCCACACTTTACACTCCTCACTTTACACTCCACACTCCACACTTTACACTCCTCACTCCACACTCTACGCTCTACACTCCACACTCCACACTCTACACTCCACACTCTACACTTTACACTCCATACTCCACACTCTACACTTTACACTCCGCATTCTACACGTTACACACTCTACACTCCCCACTCCACACTTTACACTCCACACTCCTTACTTCACACCCCACACTCCACACTCTACACTTTCCACTCCACACTGCAGACTGGTAACAAGGGAAACATGTACAAGACTGTTCAAATAAACTATTCCAGAAAGGTATTGTGCGTGACTGCATAGCCATGTGTTTTGACATCTGTACCATTAACATACGTGTGAGCATTCGGGTTCGTGGGCTTCATCTTGTTTGTTGGTTATTTATATTGGGGGATACACAACTAGCTCTTTTATCGGGATTATGATAATCCACAGGATTGGGAGACCGAAATAAACCATCTAATGAGATGAAATAGGGGTATTTTTCATGACTCAACTGTTCACATTTCACAGTCCTGAGATTCCCCATTCCACAGTTTTTGGTGGTGAAGGCGGAGTGACCTCTCTGGTCAGGCTGCAGCCAACCCCAAAGAACCAGAAATATTCATGATCGTTTACCATGGGTTTATTGAGTTTACCCAGTCCCATTTGTTACGGATTAGCAGGCCCTGGCCTGGCAGGCCCATGGTTTCCATTGATTCTGCTGCTCAGGTGGCTATCTGACCATGGGAATCGCGGGTGGCACCGGCGGTCTGGTTTGTGGGGGATCCATTGGTGCGTTGGTGGGGTTGGCTCCAGCACCTTTCACTGCTGGGCAGGGAGACTCAGATGCTGAGAATTCAAGAAGAATAACCAGATTCAACCAGATTTCTGGTGAATTATTGTAATTCTGCGAGATTTCTGGTGGGTAAATTTGGCTTGATTGGGGCCCAATTGGGATTTCATGCGGGTTTGGGTATCAACAACTGAACAACTTGGATTTTTGTGCACAATAGTCATAAACGAGGTCAGGGAATAGAAAACAAGGTAGGGTCGGCCTCGCCCAGTGCAGTATCCGTAACTTCCGTGTGTAGTATGTGTCTCATATTAACTATTGCTATCTGTATACTTTTTTTCATATGCAGCAGAAGTTTCAGTGTGTTCTTGGAGTGGAATCACTATTGTCTCATGTCCTTTGCCAACAGAAACTACATAATCTTTGACTTTCAAAGCTATAACTCTGGAAAGAGTTGAAGCAGAAGCTGCACTCACACACTAAATGCAGCCAGTTATGGAGACATTGGTTGACTTCAGCATGTGCAAGGTTCATCAAGGTTCACTAGAGCATCTAGAGCGAAATAAGACTTTGGTGAGAGCATACCAGAGCCATTTCTATTCCCTGGAGCAATTCTCCAGTAACGTCAAACAATTGGCCGAGGGGTCTTGATTTCTGACAAGTGGAATAGGGCCCAAACAAAGTTGGTGGAAAGGGTTGGTCTTTCCTACACCAGTCTTTCTGTCATGATTCCATGCCATCTTTGGCAGCTTGGGCCAAGGCTTTCAGTACCTCTGGGTGCTGCGGTGGGTGCGGGCGCGGGGCTTTGTGTAGGACTGCTGAGTCAATTCTGTTTTTGGTGCCTTTTTGGGGAGAGCCAGGGAGTCGAATTGAAGCCACACCGTCATATCAGGTCGAGTAGGTGATATCCCCTATCTGTCGTCCCTTATCAAATTGCACCTGTTAGTCCAAATATCTTTGAGATGATGGCCACCATGGCCCACCATGGGCCACCATGGGCCTGATGGGCCATGGCCACCTTACCCCATTGAGCCGGACCAGACCCCAGACCTCTCAGGAGCCTCAGTGGGGAGCACCGTTGGGGCGGTGGGGGGCCTCCTCGTAGGCCGTGGCGTTTTCTACAGGTAGGTCCATGGCGTCCCGCAGGGGGTTTTCTGGTTGATTTTCTTTGTGAATGCCTGCATAGGTGTACAATTGTGTATAGTGTAGATGTAAATGATATCCATGGGTTTATCATCATGGGCAATTGTGGCTGTCCAAGCCATCTCTTTGTTTTCGCATTTTTTTGCTGACTCCTGTCGGTGTGTTTCTCATCTTTGACGATGCTTCTCTCACCATCCCTGTCTTGACCGCCTATATCTTGCAACACTTTTTTCGAACAGGTGTTCTGAAGCAAGGCATATTTTGGGGTTGTCTAAAGACGGGTATTCATCTTTGAATCATCCATTTCCCTCTCAAAATTACCATTTTGGGGACAGAAGCATGCAAAAGCATCATTTTCAGACCAGCACCAAGCTGTTCCTTGCTCTGACATTGCTCTGACAGGCAGCCCCATGAGTCTTCTGTAACAGGGCAGGATAGTTGAGAGGCATAGCGTTGCCTTGGATGGGTTTTAAGAACCCAATATCATGCACATTCATGAACTGCTATGATCTATTGACATGTATATCATGAAAACTGGAATAACTGAATAACATTGAATATAACTCTCTCTCTCCCTCTCTCCCATGATTTCATATGACTACGCGAATGTATATCCAGACAATATCTACTTACCTGTGATGACAAGATGGGCTGGAATTGCTCCTTCCACCGGTGCGAAAGATTTTGGAACCCCAGTTCCAACCAGAAATAGCCATGGTGGTTGACCCAGTATCAACCATTTGTTATGTAAGGATTCTGATCTCTACCATAGGGTTTCACAAGCATGGGCATGGTTTGGAACTGGGGTTACAGGTTCATCTTCTGTAAACAAAAATATCCAGACATTTATAAGTCGAATATAGTCGAATGGTTTCAACCTTCTGTTCTATTTGTATAGTCACATCATGTACAGCATTTGGTATTCCGCGGTATACTACCTCATGATTTAGGAGTCCGTTGCGAAGTCCACTAGCACCATGGTCCCTTTGCCAAGATCAGCTTCACACTTCCAGCATCGTGGGATTGGCAAATTTCTTGGGGAAAAGACACATCCATCGAACAGATCCAGTTTTTTAGGGGCATAGATGGATTTCCATGGATTTCATCCTTTTTCCTCCCAAAGAAATTCGACATTCGCGCAGTTCATTAGATCTCGTGGAGCAATGCGGCAAAATGCCCGAGTTTTCTATGGAAGATCGCTGGGTGACTGTGGAGGGCTCCCGCGAGCTCAGTGGCCGCCATTAAAAGACCTAGCGGACTAGGGGAATTGGTGGAATTATGTGGAATTGGATTTCCTTTTACCATCTTTTACCCCCCAAAAGATCGAGTTGAGTACCCTCTGGTAAACATACAAAAAACTATGGAAAATCACCATTTTTAATGGGTAAATCCACTATAAATGCAATTTTCAATAGCTACGTTAGTTTACCAGAGGGTAAATCACCATTTTAGATTCCGCTACTCCTTTGTCAGTTCGTTGGGACTCACCAGGAGATGTCTCTGGCGATGCACCATTGCGAAGTCTCAAGGAGATGCTATGGGAGAACTATGGAGAAACATGTCATTGACATGTCCCATGCATCTGGATAGATTGTAACGACCTCACCGCGACATCACTGGAATGATGGTTAATGGCAAAAAAAACAGCTTTGTGAAACATGATAATTTACCCGGATGCATCGGGTGTGGGTTTCATGATGATTAACCAGTGGATATGCTACGGGGATGAACCGTGGTGAACCGGTAGCAGTGTCGCATCTTCTCCATCGGTTTTGGAAATAGATTACAGGAATGTTAGTAAAGCAATTTTTTTTCAGAATACATATTTTGGGTAAAATTAGATGGTTCTTGATTATAGCCTATAAAAATAACACCCATGTTTATACCACCATCCCACCATTGGGGATGATGTTTTTTTCCACCCATCAAAAGGGTGAGTTCTTGGGGATGGTAAACATCCCATTGGAAATTGGGTGGGGGGTAACTCCCCCGTTTTGTTTGTGGACTGACGACCAAAAATGGTGCCTGTCATCTAATATCTATCAATACACGGTTGAATTTTTTGGTGTTTTCTCATGGTTTCTTAAAGGGGTTGCTAAATGTCCCTTTGGTTGTTAAATGTGGCTGGAAGCTGCTGCGAGCCCTGTAGGAGTTGACTCCTCGTCGTCTTGGTGACAAAGACGAGGATGACGACAAGGCTGGTGAATGGTGATGCGATGAACTGATGACGTGTTACTACATGGATCTATAAGATGATCTATAAGATGATCTATAAGATGATCTATAAGATGATCTACAAGATGATCTATAAGATGATCTATATGTTTTAACAGTTCATCAGTAGTTCATAGATACGGGTGATCTATGATATGTGAATATATCTGATGATATATGATATGGATATATATATATATCGTACTCGTGGTAGTTCACTGACAGGTAGTAAGAACTTATTTGATGATTGAGATTGCGAATAGAGAATATCTGGCAGATGATGCAGATGAGAATCTGCACCAACTTTGTTTTTATAGAGCTCAGAATGACAGATTTCAAAGCTGGAAGGCCAAAGTCAAGGGGCCTGACAGTGCGCTACTGGTGGTACAGTGGACACAAAGGGAATGGAAGGAGCGCTTGAAGCCTTGCCCCACAGTCGTCATCATTTTGGGGACGCGGAACATATATGAGAACATGCCAAGAATCTCCAAGCCCAGCGTAAGACTCAGACCTTGTACAATTCTTGCTTCTTTCTACCACCAAGCCATTTGGTACACAACTACTTTCAATCTGCCAGGACTTCCTTGAAAAGACCGTGGCAGCCAATGTGACGGAGGCCGGGGTTTGGACCTTCGATGTTGAGATATTTTGACCCTGCCACCGGGTCATGGCTGAATCCTGCAGTTCGTGAGTGAAGAATTCAAAGTTGCTTTTCACATGCATGCAGATGGCGATATATAGGATACTGTATGATTATGTATGTATATATGTGCTCTCTCTCTCTCTATATGTATATATATATATATAAATCTAGACAGATTATATGGGTATGCTTGGGTTCAAGTCCTTTTTGCAGTGTTTTGAACGTTTCAGAACATCTCACGGCGGTACAGACATTTAGGTTTGGGGGTCGGGGGTTGGGGCGTTGGGGAGATGTCGTGCGTTTGCGATGTGCGGATGTGGACTGATTTTTGTTTGGTATTGTTTTTGCAGTTGTTTAAGTCCATCAATGTACGTATTGAAGGACGCAACAAATCGAATATCTCCATATATATATACTATTATTATGTTATATTATATTATGTTATGTTATGTTATATTATATAATAATATTATTTTTTAATATTATAATATATTGTTATATTATATTTTGTTTTGTTATGTTATATTATATTATAATATAATTTTATGATATTATAATATATTGTTATATTAAATTATATTATATCATATTATATTATATTATAATATAATATAATATACTATATATATACCTGCATCCTCCAAGGGGTGCAAAATTTCAGTCCCTACCTCAAGAATAGACCCTGAAGTATTGGGGTCGGAAATTTCTCCCAGGGTCTGATTTGTGTTTTTTTGCAAATCTCATTGGTTTCCCATTCATTTCCCATCATGTTGTTGCCAAACTTTTGTTACCTTGCTCAATTGGAGCACCTTCTTTGTATGCTTCAGGCATTGGTTTTAGCTGCAAGGTTGAGAGTCTCGCTCGCTGCCATCACCGCTGTGAAACTCAGACTGGGTGACTGGAGGTGGTGACAAGTCAACAACTCAAACATTAGGTTTCACATGAAAATTTAAACATCAACTTTATTCAGTAGCGCACCCCCAGCCCCAACAGACTTATAATATCAGTTGGTATATACACATATGTTTTGATTCCCGGACAGATTTTCGTTTTTTGAAGATCCTTGAAAGCCAATGCAATCGGCATTGATGCTGAACAGTCTGTGCATTTAACTTTCAATTGCAGTGAAATCACATTGCCACCCGTGCTATGGAGTGGACTAGAACCTTTTGTGGCCCAGGCTGGCTCCTAAAACACGTCTCAAACCTTAGTTAAGTTTGCGCTGCAAAATTTCTGGCTAAATAGTTAGAAGGTCTGACCTGGCCTGATAGATCCTAAAAACCCTTGGCCATCCGGGCATCATGCAGGCGGTGCCGCCAAGATTGCAGCTGCGGAGTTTTGGTCTTAAGGCCTGTGCGCGGGAGTGGGGTTTGTGTGGTTCCACCTCCATCCACAATGGTTTCATCCCGTTGTCAACCCCTTGAATTGGTGATGGGATATTCTTGGAGAAAGATTTTACTGGTGACTGCGGCCATGTTTAGGACAAACTTGTTCATGGCATCATCATTGCAACAGCTCTGGAGCTGTCACTTGCCAGCTTGAAAAAAAAGTCATGTTGCAAGTTTCAATAGCAAAGGAACATATTCCCAATTCAATCCGCACCCTTGGGATATAAACATATTTTTCGTTTCGGGACCGTGATTTTCACTTGTAGCTGCCCACAATTTTTCTGTGGCCATGCCTACATCGGATGAGATTGCACCACCCGGTTCCCTTGCCCGCCTGTGGGAACACGACATTCTGATCAGAGATCGCCTTCGCATCTGGGTGGACGAGGATGGCAAGAAAGCTGGGGGGAAACTCATTTTGTGGCCTGAGAAGAACAAGTCTTGTTCGATGCAGGCTATTGCTTCCAACATTAGCCTCCTCAAGCATCTAGCTACATGGTGGTGTCCAACCCAGACTCAGCCCAAAGTTCCAACCATCAGGGTGCTGAAAAAACAGGCCAGATAGGTACAAACTAGTCCCCAAATAGTTTATTTTCATAAATTCAATCTATCAAATATATATTTATTAAACTGAGTTATACCTCCAACCTCTATGAAAAATGTTACGCTGGCACATGGCGGAGTTGGTTTATAAATATACAATTTTCAATACGTAACTAGGCAATCGGTTCACACAGCTTTACCATATGCATTTCTTCCTTCCACTTTGCCCTGCCAGGTTTCAGCTTTGAGGCAGCTTTGCCAATCCCCTGGTAATGTTGCGTCAGATGCATGGTGGCTAAGGAAGCTTTTCACGTATGGATGCAGGAAGTCAGGGTTGCAGAAAGAGAGGAAGAACGGAAAAAGCCCCATTCGCAGGGTTACTTGGGACTAGTTTCAACCTGATTTCGTTTGTCAACTCCTCGGACGATTTCTTTTCCGGAAAAGGGTATATTACGGCCATTGTCTGAATCATTTTGCACCGCTATATAGGTGCCCATCGTGGATGACTTCTACGCGGTTCTGTTGAAGTACTGGCGTTTCAAGGGGCAAGCTGGTATGGAGCCTGAGCAGCCTGATTCTGCTGAGAGCCCTTCAGATTTCATTGAAATCCCTGATGATCTGGACGAGGACCAGGAGGAAGACCTAAGTGAGGTCATGGAAGTGATCAAGCAGGAGCCAGTGGAATTGGAGGAGAGCAGGAAGGGGGTGAAGCCAGTCGAATTTCAGCAGGAGCCAGTGGAAGCGGAGAAGAACAAGAAGGTGGAGAAGCCAGTGGACTTGGAGGAGAACACCAAGGTGGCGAAGGCTGAGCCAGAGGAGACGCCTGAGCAAGCGGTGCTTGATGACCCTTACTTTGTTGGAGAATCACATGAGGAGACTGAAGTTGTCAGTTCCTCCAGTGGCAAGTACGCCGCTTTGTCTGACGATGAGCTTAACATGAGGATTGCAACATTGAAGTTTCTTTGTTTGCATTCTTTTTTATCTGTTGAAGCTTTCATTTTGCCCTTGAACTCTCCAATGCTGCCATGGGGTTCAATCAGTGTTTGGGTAAACCCCACGTCGCATGCCCAAGTAGAGCATAGTAGAGCCACCTGAGGCGTTTGGTGGCTGAGCGGAAGATTGCCCAGCCCGCTCCCGACCACGCTGAGACCTTGCCCTTTGAAGCATCACCGATTGCGAGAGCATTGTCCAAGGACAGCGTTTTCCATGTAGACTCTCAGTCCCCAACTCCGTGCTGCCGATCCCTTTCTTCGGACTTTAAGGCCACACAGGTGACAGAGCCATCACCAGGTGTGATGCTTGAACTCCGGAATCAAATTGTAAAAACTGTGCGCCCACCTATGTATACTTTCGGGCTTTTGTTTTGGATTGTTTTGGCTCCCATCGCTTCCATCAACAGGTGGATCTTCAAAACATCTTGGCTCCCCTTCTCTGGACGAGCTCATGCGCCAAGAGAACTCCTACTGGAAAGTTGAGAAAGTACTTGAAGACCGCAAGATGCTGGGAGACCACAAGATGCTGGAAGACCAAAACACCTTGGCCAGGGCAGTTGGCCCCGTGGCACCTGAGAGTGTTGTGAGCAAGGTTGCCCCTGAAACTCCCAGTGAACCTGTTGGTGGTCTTCAATGTGAAGAAGATCCCATTCCGGTTTCATCTGCTCTTGGTGGACATGGTGCCCCAGGCACCCCTACCAAGACTGATGAGGAGCATGCTTCAGTTCCCAGTGCTTCAGTTGAAGCTATGGACAGCTCGGTTTTGGATTGCCCACCTCACCTTGAAGAGACCGTTCCAGTGAAGGCCGACATTCCAAAGGAGGAAGATGTGCCAGCTCCAGCCATTGAAGCTGAGAAGACTTCTTCAGTTTCAAGTGACATTGAGGATGCCTTGGAGAAGGAGATGGTGGTGGACATGCCAGCAGGAGATGATGGAGACAAGGTGGTGGGCGATTTGGATGAGTTGGACGAAGAACCACCCTTGACAACTCGACAAGAGCAATGGAGCCAAAAACCCAAACCTGCTCGTCGTGGCCGTGGCCGTGGACGAGGTCGCGGACGAGGCCAGGGACGAGGGAAAAAGGCTTCCCAGAATGATGGGGTGGAATCCGTCTTGGATTCTGATGAGGAAATCAACAGTTCCAAGGTGCCAAAAGGCAGAGCTAAGGTGAATGCCACAGCAAAAAGAACACCCAAGGCAAAGGCAAAATCCAAAGGGAAGGCTGTGAAGTCTTCGGCTGAGACAGGAGGAAGCCGCGTTGAGAGCGAGGAGGTGGAGAAGGAGAAGAAAGAAATTCCAATTGTTTGGGGCCCTCTCTTCAAACACAAAGTTTCCCATTTGTTCAGCTCAGCCTCTGACCCTAGTGTCACCACCTTTGACCCGCAGGAGCCGTCAGAAGACATGTTTGCTGATGTTGATCTACCAGCAGGACCCGCGAAACGCCTGAAGAGGAAATGCCAGGCAGAGCCAGTGGCCCCATCTTCGCCTTGTTCGCCTAGCCAGGAGGTGAAGGATGAGAGGGAGGCTGAGGATCCAGTGCTTTCAGAGCCTTGCTCGAAGAGACCTAGGGCGAAGAGAGGTGAAGCAGTTAGCTTTGCTCGCAGGAACTGTCCCAAGACCAAGCTTCCCAAGAACCGTTGGATCGCTATCAGGGATGCGTTCCAGCTTGTTGTGCGGCATTTTGTCCTCTGCTACGGATTCCGCATGGCTGAGTTTGAAGTTGCTAGGCGACAAGTTCAACAGTATTGTCTTCTTCCAATTACCTTTAAAAGATTTCTTAGGTGTGCTTTACTCTAGCTTTGGTCCTGGCACCTTTCGTTTTCCACCCCTGCCCACGGCTCAGGACCTTTGGTGGCATTGGTGCACGCAGGCCTTGGACAAGGATGAGAAGGTTTGCGCCCTGGGCGCCGAAGATCCTGCTGAATGTCTCCGGGTTTTCAGGATTGCTGTGATGGGATTGGTTGGTCCTTTCCTGGAGTCCTTTGACCTGGTTTTGGATCCTGAAGACTGCCCTGAGCTGACGCTTGACGATGTGACCCCGTGATGGGGAGTAGATTACATTTGTTTTCCCTGCAGCTCTTGCTTCCTCCAAACGGTCTTAGGCTCTTGGTGACCGTTTTGTTTTATGCAATCAATTGTTCCGAGAAGCATTGGCACGGGCCATGCAATCAACCATCTACTAATTGTCTTGTAGCAAACTGCTGTACTTCCTCAAGTTTGTGCCGCTGGAGTGGCGAGCCCTGCTTTTGGGAAACTAGGAGAGTGCATTTGGTACTGCTCGCGCGTGCATGCGTACAGATACGCGTGCATTTGCAGCTTTGGGTTGAGACCCTCCTTTTCTAAGTTGAACCGGCAAAGTGTGAATTTCACATTTCGCTTAAATTACATAGCCAAATTTAGCAAGAGTGCCGCTTCAGGGGACATGCGAAGCTGTCAAAAAAAATTGATTACGGCCTCAATGAACATATAAAGTGGCTGCACAATGCCCCAATGGTGACATACTGCTAGGGAATATAAGAATATAACTTAAAACATCCAAGAACAACTCGACTGCAATGAGCTACCGTAACTTCATCCAGCTTCGGCTTTCCTGTTTACCATTCGATGTATACCCCATTTCTTTTCCCAATGGTATATCCCCAAAGGGTTCCTTACATATGGGATTATGTGCTTCAACCCTGGTGCCAGGCCTATGAGCGAACGGAGAGGCTACATCAACATAGCGAAGTTTGACGACTCTGATTCCGATGGAGCTGTGGGGTGTCCACGTCAATCAGGTAACCCCAGCTAGTTTTAGAATTTCATGTGGGTTTGTGATCACGTGTGCACAACCGCATGGACTGAAATACTTGAAGCATGTCTCACTTCGTGCAAAAGAAATAGACATGCATGCATTCATGTACACTAGCCAGGTCAGGGCTTACAAGGGCAGCATCAATCTCACTCATGGTACACATGCAGAGCTTTGGAAGGTAGAGTGTATGCTCACTAATTACATGGGTGCATCCCCGCATTGAATCTACAAGCCCCCAAACTTTTGGATTCACTTGCCCAAGTTAAAACACTGGATCGGCATATGTACTATAGAAACACTACATGAAACTCCTTCACTAGGGATATTGAAACCACAGCTCTTGATAGTTGATCCCAAGCCCTCGCAATGACACCTCCTCAACGGGAAGTCTTCTTCAAGCGCCTATATGCCCTGGGTACTCCAAAAGCTTCTTGTGCAAATCGCCTTGGCTGTGTAAGGTGTGCCAATCCAGTTGCTTCATGGGTGTGGGGGCATGGGGTCACAGGGGCTGATGGGAACTGCTCAAAACTAAGGTGGTGTTGCTCTTGATATTGCTTGTGAGCTGGCTAGATATCCCCTTCTCCAACACTGATGGAGATTACCAGGTGCTGGAGTTCTTCGCGGGCGTTGGTAGAGTTGCAGCCTTGTCTAAAAAATATGGATACAAGAGCTGCGCCCTTGATATTTCATATGGTCAAGATCGTTTTCAATCTGCCAACAAACGTTCACCCCTTGACATCAACTCCGATGCTGGGCTTGTGCCACTAGTTTGCACCAGGAAGACAAATTGTTTGATCATATTTGAAGGTTTAAACTTATGTGGGTGAAACCAATGTGGATTTTGTAGTTACCACTAGGTGATGGGTATAGATCGGTAAAGATAGGTGTGTATATATATATGTATATATAAGTGTAGCTATAGGTAGATACCGGTAGATATACTTAAATCTATTTAAAATGTATATATTCAAACAAATATTATATATATATATCTTTCTATAGAAAGCTGTATATATTATATATATATTAGATCGATATGCATATACAAGTTGTTTTGGTTCATACACAGTATAACTTTTCACCGTATCTATCCCTCCTGTCTGATCTCAGGCTTGCTATACACCTGCTTTTGCACTCAGAGTTTGAGGCTGCAGTGGCAGTACTGGCTGTGGTGTGCAGCAGTATGGTGCCCGTTAACCGGGCTAGCACTGGGAGGAGTTTCCTAACTCCACTAGGAAATGAATACTTCTTGCCGGTGCGGAAAAGTAATAAGCTTACTTCCAGGAGAGGGTTCCATGTTGGATTATGTTTGAAAACACACACCTTATTTGGCACAAAGAATTCTTTACTGGGCTTTTACTTCACACAAAATTAGAACGGTTTTGCCTGCAAATATACATGTCTCTTTTTCTTCGATGTGGATTCCCATTCACCCTGTAGAAGTGTTCTTTGCATGCTTCTCCTGGTGGCCATGGGTGGTACCTATCTCTTAGAGAACCCCCTGAACAGCTTAGTTGCACTCCACCCTCGCTATGTTTGGTTGGTCGAGCGTCTTTTGGAGCATAACATCCCAGATCCTTGGCTGGGTTTCAGGGCAAGCGGGGTAACTTTGTATATGGGATGTGAGCCTCCCGAAAGGTAGCGATATTTCATTTTGATTTTCATGATCTGCGCCAACTAAGACCTACAAAGTTGCCTTTTGGATGAGGAAGTTTGGAAGTTTATCCTTCAAACGTACTTGGGTATGGGCCAATACAAAAAGGATTTGTTCATTGGACATGGGCCCCCTTTTTGGCTGGGAGAAGCAGGGCTGTGTTCAAACTACAACCCGCTATGTTGACAAAGCTGGAAAGCGGCGATTTGTTGGCAATTCCAATCTCAAGCGCTCTCAGTAGCTTGGTTCGTCTTCAACAGTTTTGAATTTTGAATTTGGTTTCAAAGATGAACATGCTTTATCCAGAATTTTCTGGTCCCAAGTCATTATATATATAAATATATATATGGTAAACCAATCCCTGTATAAAAGGGGTCGTTCGCCCGATGCTGCAGGCAGTACACGTACAAGTTTGCTTCGAAGATCGTTCAGATGGTGCCCCTGGTTCGCCAAGATACTATGGAGAACAAAATTCCCATCAAGGTTGGGTTTTAAATTGTTTGAGACCTCCTTTTATAGAGGCTATAATCTTCTTCTGGAAAGGCTGGTTGACAAGTTTCAACCAAAACAATCATTCAAATTGTGGGCCACCTGTATTTTCAAATTTTGAAATTGCGCCAAACCATAGTAAAAAGGCCTTTAATCTACCATATATCATATAGCCACATTGGGTTCCTGTCAGGTATCCCCGGAATCATTCATGGACCTTTTTGGCAAGATGAACTTTGGTGAGGAATGCAAACAGTGGGATTCAGAGGCTGACTTAGTGAGGGTGGTGCAGTATGTGCGGGGGTCCAAGAAGCTGAACATTCCTAGGGAATGGCGCGAACTGATCCCCAAAACAATTCCTATTTAATTGCCGTTGCCACCAAAAAAATGGTGTGGGCCAAACTTCAAAATTTAATTGGTAATTCATCACCCGGGCCCCACATGCCACCGTGGAGCTTCAACCGTGAGCAAGACAGTGCAGTCCTGGGCGCTCAGAAATGGGTGCACCGCGGGATGAGGCGGGGTTTACCAGGCCCAAGGGGCTCGTCTAATTTCATAAAAGAAACTAAGTTATTCATATGAGATATTCATAAAAGAAAATGAACTATTCATACAAGGAAATGAGTATATAATTTAAATATGAATTAGTCTAAGAAACTGAACTAGTCATATCAAGTTATTCATACAGGGGAATGAGCTCTTCATATACAAGGGCATTAGCTATTCATATGAGTTATTCATACAAAAACAAACTGGGTTGTGAGTTCATACAAAAAAAGGTTTTTTTTTTTTTTTTAAATAGTTAAACCTTATGAGTCATTCATGCAAAAAATGAGCTGGTCACATACTAGTATTTCATACAAGAAAACCAACTATATATATATATGCAAAAACTAAGTTATTCACCGGTATGAGGTGTCCATATAAGAAACGTTTTTTCATATATAACAAAGGAATTATAATATTCAAAAAATGAGATATTCACATGTGGTACATCCAAAAATGCGTTATCAATACAAGCAGTGACATTTTATGAAATACATGCAAATAAAATAAATGCAAAAAAACAAAGAATTATTCATATGTATAAAAGCCATACAAAAATGAGTTATTCATAACAAAAATGAGTTATTCATAAATTATAAATATACAAAAAATGAGTTATTCATATATTATAAATATACAAAAAATGAGTTATTCATATATACAAAAAAAGGATTTATTCATACAAAGAAATTATTCATGAAAAAAAAGAGTTATTCATATACAAAAAAAGTTTTTAGTTATCATGATATACAAAAAAGTTAGTTGTACAAAGATGTTATATAATTGTTACAAAAAAATGAGTTATTCATACAAAAAAGTTATTCATACAAAAAAGGAAGTTATTCATACAAAAAAAATAGTTATACATACAACAAAAATGAATTATTCATATATTATATATACAAAAAATGAGTTATTCATATATATACTTAAAAAAACAGATTTATTCATACAAAGAAGTTATTCATACAAAAAAAGGAGTTATTCATATACAAAAAAAATATAGTTATCATTATATACAAAAAAGTTAGTTGTACAAAAATGTTATATATATATATTACAAAAATGAGTTATTCATACCAAAAAAAATTATTCATACAAAAAAGGAAGTTATTCATATAAAAAATGAGTTATTCATACAAACAAAAACAAACAAAATGAGTTATTCATACAAAAAAGTTAAAAATATAAATATACAAAATTGAACTATTCACATATACAAAAACCATACAAAAATGAGTTATTCATTCAACAAAAATGAATTATTCATGTATTATATATTTACAAAACATGAGTGTTATTCATACAAAGAAGTTATTCATACAAAAAAAGGAGTTATTCATATACAAAAAAAAGCTATCATTATATACAAAAAAGTTAGTTGTACAAAAATATTATATATATTACAAAAAATGAGTTATTCATACAAAAAAATAGTTATTCATACAAAAAAGAAAGTTATTCATACAAAAAATGAGTGATTCATACAAAAAATGAGTTATTCATACAAAAAAGTTATGCATACAAAAATTAAGTTATTCATATACATATATCAACAATGAGTTATGCATACAAAAAATGAGTTATTCATATAAATAACTCTCTTTTTCAAAGAATCAAAAAAACCAGGGGCGGAAATCGGCGGGTAAGGGGCGGAAATCGGCGGGTAAGGGGCGGAAATTTCCGGTCTGGGATTCTGGGCCCTGTGTGATTTACCACTTTTTAGAGTTTGTTGTTTTGTTGTTGAAATTAGGAAATCATGAAAATTCATGACCCAAGTGAATCCCGCAGTGTTTTGGCCTGATGCCGTGTGAACTGTTGTCTCGAGTCTACTCAACGAATACAGTGGTGGAGGGAATCGAGATTGTAAAAAAGGAGGTTGGGATGGATGCCTTAACTTCTCCCGACGCTGCTCTCGAGCAAGAGCTTCTGAAACTTGAGGAGATGGTTCTGGGTAAAATGGATGGGTATTTTTAACATGGTATGTATTTATATAAATAGTAGCACTTTGAAATACATCCTATAGTTATATAGCAAATCCCATTGCCATGCCAGGAGCTTAAGAGACAGCGTGGAATTGCAACTCCTGTTCGCTCGATGGCTTTGCAAGCGGGACCCGATGAAGATACAGTACCAGCCCCTTTGAAAAAATATAATGTAATGAATATATAGCCCACGCATGCAAGGGAAAATGTGTTTTCATGAGCCCCTCTTTGTTTGGCCCCACAAAACAACTTCCCCCACTATCCTTCCTGGCGTCCAAGGCTTCGATTGAATATCGGCCATTGTCTGGTCCTGGGTCCCCCGAGATCTCGGCGGAAACGAATCTTGAGATGGGTGATGGGGCCGGTGAGGAGGGTGAGCCCCAGAAGTCTCTTAATGAAGAAGACACTTTCAAGGACTATAGGGGAGTGTTGGGATGTGACGACATGACTTTAGCATATTAATCATATATTCTATTAAGACCAAGTTGTGCTGCCTTGCAGGATACCATGATGGCAGCGTGGTTTGGTGTTTATGATGATGATTTTGGTGGCCCAACTTCCCCGGGTTCACCAGTGGTACCTTGTGCATCTGACCCCTACGTGGATGCTGTTGATTTGGGTGAACAGGTGGGGCAACGGTTCTTCGGAGAGCCTTTTTTTATTCCATATTTTTTTACATTTTCCATATATGATTTGCCCAAGACTGAATACGGTGCAGGTGCTTTCCCAGCCACCAACTGATTGGGAAGCTCTTCGAACTGCCCTTGGTGAAGATTTTCATGAGAAAGCTTCAGAGGACCCCCAACAAAAAATGGATGGGATATGGGATATAGTCAGACCTCTACGAATTAGCTTGAATTCCAATTATGCTAAGGGCAAGTGGGAGTTCAGGCCTGGTAAGAATATACTAGCTCCACCAGCCAGGAGACCCCCACATTGCCGCCACAGTCCTTGGAGATGCAAGCACATGCATCTTCTGCTGCTCCTTGACTGCGCTGATACCATACATACGTGCAGTATGATATACAGCAGGGTGGTCCTTGAGGATCTGACTATGAATATTTGTATTTCTATATCTATATCTGTGCATGTATGTTATATCTATATCGTGGTCGTTTATATCTATATCTATGCATGCATGTTGCATAAATATATCCATCAAGAGTTGCCCATCAAGAGTTGCCCTTCAGCTTTTAATTTGAGAAATTGTGACCAACAAAAAACATGGACCCTTAGTTCAAATCATCTCAAATCTTTCACTTGGTTTCCATAATGCAGCGACCAAAGGATGTCTCAAACGAGAACACCGGCATCGTGCAGAACACCGAGGAGGTAAAGAAGGTGGAGAAGGTTGCCCCTGCTGCTGGGGATACACCCAAAGTAACTCAGTCAAGTTCCACGCTGAAAATGAGGTACCCTTTTCCCTTCTTTAAAGTAACAACTTGGGGACCAAAAAGGGCACCTCATTTTGAGACATACCCGTATATACATATATATATATATGTGCATAGCGATGAATCTAGTGGGTATGTGTCTTTAAATACAATACTATGCATATACAAAAGAGGGCGATGTATTTGTATATATATATATATAGATAAGAATAGATAGATATGTGTATATATATATACATATGTGCATATGTATATGTATAGTTGGATATAGCTGGATAGGTATGTATGTAGGTAGACAGATAGATATAGATAGATAAATAGACAGATAGATAGATAGATATAGATAGATAGATAGATAGTTTGGCATGAAACAAGTACCCTTACAATTCAGGGGACTGTTCGCACCCAAACAAAGATAGATGGGTGGATGGATAGATAGATAGATAGACAGGTAGATAGGTAGATAGGTAGATACAAAGATAAAGTTATAGATAGATAGGTGGATGGGTGGGTATAGATATAGGTAGATAGGAAAATAGATAGGCAGATGGATAGATGGACAGATAGGTAAAGATAGATATGTATAGATAGATATGAAAGATATGAAAGATATGATAGATATGATAGGTAGATAGACAGACGCACAGACAGGGAGATAGATAGATAGGTAGAGATAGAGATAGATAGATTTATATTTAGATGTATATGTATACATAGATGAAGATCTATATATAAAGACGGATATAGACAGATATAGATAGATATAGATAGACAGAGATACACGAGTAGATATAGATATATATATATATAGACAGATGTACAAATATAGATGTAGACATAGGTATAGATATAGATGGATGGGTGGGTGGATGGGTGAATGAATGGATAGATAGATAGATAGATAGATAGATAGATAGATAGATAGAGAGAGAGATAGATAGATAGAAAGATAGATAGATAGATCGATAGATAAGTAAATAAATAGATAGGTAGATAGATAGATAGATAGATAAGTAGATAGGTAGATAGATAGATAGATAGATAGATAAGTAGATAGGTAAATAGATAGATAGATAGATAGATAGATAGGTAGGTAGGTAGAGAATCTAGTACCACAGAGAGATATACAATAGATGCGATATAGATATAGATACTAGTGCTACATGGATACAATCTAGTACGATGTTACAGATACAGTACTATATGTGTATAAAACAAATCGATCCATTGATAGGTTAAGGGAATTGTGGCTCACCTAAGGCAACTGGTGAAAGCAATGAGATGAAGAGGCTCAGGCGGGTGATGCAGCCACGGGCCGATGGAACATACATTGTTCCCCAAGAGATTGTGGACAAGTGGGCGGACACCGCTGGTGGGGGGCGCAACCTTGTGATCCAAATGTGGAACGCATCGGAAACGAACAAGGCCATGTAATTGCCAAACGCTGTTTTTTCCAACCCTGGTTCTCCCACAGTCCTCACCGTTCGTTTCTTGCACCTTCGACCGGCTTGTCCCATTCCTGCAGGAGGAGTTCATCAAGAGGTGCCGCCGCAAGGTGGAATCCATCAAAGAGTCCCAATTGGAAGTGGATGGTGAGTTTATGTCGGAGCAGGATATGCTGGATGAGAACTACAAGCCGTGCCCCGGATTGCACATGAATGAATTATACATAATTATACATTCCAGGGCCAATGCTTTTAACGAAACAAACTAGCTAGTGTGTATTTCCTCCTTGTGGATGATTTTCTAAACCACTCCACTCACTGCATGCATACCCATTCTACCAGCCAATGAGGAACAAGATTGCTGCAATCAAAGCTGACTGCGCGAAGGTCAGCGGTTGGATCCGGTGACTTGGAACATGGCCCCCATTTCAACCCTGCTGCGCCTCTTTCTTCCGGGGCCACAAAAGGATTTTGAAGGAGATCGCGGAAAAGAATTTCCTTCCCACCATCTCCTTCACAATCTTGTTGGGTCCTGACCAAGGCGGGACAGGTATGAGAAACATGTGAAGCTCTACTGGGTGGAGAAGAACCTGAAGGGAAAATCCCTGCCACTCAGTCCAAGATACGTTTGAACTATTGAATTGGTAATTGGTAAAGAAACATGAAGAAATGAAGTAGTATGATTGCCTCTATACTTCTTCCTTTTCAGAACAAACCCTTCAAAAGCCATCCCAAGATTAGGAAGAAGCGACGTGAAGTTCTTGAATATGAAGAGGAGATAGACGAGGAGAAGTTTGACGGCATGATGGCATCGAGCTTGGATAACCCAATGCCAGGGGGGTTTGAACTGCCTGAGGACACAACAGGTACTGGAGACTGGGGGGTCTTTTACGCTGGAGTGATCTTGTGGATGAATGTAAAGTCGTGGCATTCTACATGCATGTGATCTCTCTTTGGCAGATCTATTCCAACCTGTTTGCATGGAAACAGTTTATGATTGATAGTGTGGAAATAACATTCAACTCTGGGGACCACTTTGCCTGGCCAGACCCTACAATTGTCATTGAAGCTGATGGAGATGAAGATACCAAGAAAAGTTTGAAGATGCTGGCTTTCCCGGTTATGGATGATGATGCTGTCCCAAGCTCATACATTCAAAAGGTTCAGGGTGCCATTGGCAAATGGCGGGTCAAGATGCACGCGATGGTCGCAGTCAAGGATGAACTTGAAGAAGTCCCCGAGTCTATGGGCCAGCCCTTTGCTTCAAGCAACTATAGAATTATATAATCAATAGTTTTAATGGGAAAAAGAACCAATCCAGATTTCAAATGACTTCATGGGGTACGGGGTTGATGTATTGGAACTCTGCTGGAGCCAAGGCTCTTTGACAAGGCATTGGAGTTCGACGAAAAATTGAAGGAGGTGGAGGAAAAAATCATGACCATCAATATGCAGGGAATCGTTGATGGATTCACCAAAGGGTAGCTCAAACTAATTTAGCTGTGGTGCTTTTGGTTTCAAAGAAAATGCAAATGACCAAACATATTAACCCTGGACCTATGCTGCGCTCAGGCACCAGGATGATTTGGTGGAGCATTTCAAGACCAGCCGCCAATGGTGCCTAGTCAAAATTACGGGGTGTGGGCCTAATACTTTGCAGTTTCAATAGCCCTGCAATGATTTGCATAGAATTGGGTTGCCGATGGGTTTGCTATGCGTGACAAACAAGGCTCAAGATGTAAAATCCAGTGGGGTCACCACACAGTTTTCCCCGGATCCCTGTCACTATTGAAAGCCCCATGTCAGATGACTTGGATGACTTCTTGGACCTATTGACCTACACCTGCCCAATCACTGGCCAACAAAGATGTGCAGTAAGTGCGGCAACCATGGGTAGCAATGGTGGCATGCGAGAACAATGTGAAGTATCTTGGTTTTTCGTTTCTAAAAATTGTCTTAGCTTTGCAACCCCAGCCTATTCATTTGTTGGTTTTGCCATCCCTGATCTGTCCTTGCTCCCAGCTTCTTTTTTGATGCCGCTTCGTCGCTAAAACCACCTGCGGACAGGTAAGGGTTCTGATTGGGTTTTCTAAACAGTACTTCCAGTCAGGCATTGGGAAAAAAAAACACCATCGAGGAATCTAGCATGAGGAAAGGGGCAAAACCCATCGCCGACTACATCCAGGACAAGTCCCTCCATGTTCAAGGACCTAGGACAACGTGTGGCAAGATCTTGGCACACTCGAGGCAACAGGTTGCTCTCTTCAGGAACCACGTTGGTGCAGCACTTTGTGTCTTCAAAATTGGGGTGACCGCTAACCCGCAAGAAAGGTTTCAGGGATACCTTGCTATGAATTTCACTTTAATGTGGGTAATTTGTAAGCACGATGACTTGGGCCTAGTGCACATGTTAGAAGCTGCTTTGGTGGCAGAGTGGCACCACTGCACTGGATGCAGGAATGCTGCTAACAGTGGTGGTGAGGGTGCTTTGAACAGACCCAACCACGAAGGGCCCCCATATTATGTATATATCACAGGGGGAAGAGCAGACCAACTTAAGAGAGTTGGCTGAAAAATCCCCAAAGCATGTCGCTTTTTTTCACACGGTAACAGCTGTGTGCTGAAGTGGCGGGAAAAGAATTGTTGTCCATGGTTACTTCTCAGACCTCACCCATGAAAATTTTCTGATTTTCTGGCCGTCTTTCCACCCATCCTTGCTCATCCCATCCCTTGTTCCGGCCTGAGGTGTGCAAATGCTTTGAACTTGTCGACCCGGGCGCAGTCTTTGCCTCAAACAACGTGATGCTTTGGGCAGCAGGGTCAAAACAAATACTTTCAATTAGCACCAGGGTCTGATCTTAACAAATGGGGATATAATCATGATGAGCCAGCGCTAGCCACTTGCTCAGGCCGTTTGTCAACCACATCAAGGGGCTGGTGAGAAAGCGACAGCGTGAAGCTGATAGCAAGGAACAGTCCAATACCCCACCGCCAAAGGCGGTCAAGCAAGAGCCCAAGTCTGGGAATAGGAGGGCCAGATGAAGGACCTACTGCAGTTCAGTCTGTGGAGCCCAGGGAAACACATGATCATAAAACCTTCATGTGGTTTAGGAAATTTATATGTTCATAATACAAGGTCCCTGGGCGGAGGCATTCAGGAGAAACTTTAGTTTAGGGGCTGCCTTGTGAGGGAACTGCCTTCGCAAGTATTTGGGTGAGAACATCCAATCAATCCATGTCACATCTTTGGCCACATGGGGAATGGCCTTTGCACAAGTGCGGTGAGATCCCAGGAACACAAAAAGGTTGTTCAACTAGTTTGCATGCATCTTGGTTCTTTGCACAAAACTTGTGATTTGGAGCTATGCCCGACATGAACCGACATGAAAGCCAACCACCATGATGCCAGGTGCAGGTTCGTCTTCAGGACCCTTGTTGGAGCATTTGGTGGAGAAAATTGCTGATGGGGCCACTCGTTTTAACTTGACACCTTCCAAACCCATATATGTGATATTCCTCTAAACCTATATCGTGATATTGGTGGTGCATTTGGGCTTCCACCTCCCAAGCCATCCACAGCCAAGCTCATTCGTCTCCAAGGCACCTGCAAAGTCTTTAGCAGAACATCATCAAGCCTTAGCACAGGAGCTGAAGAGCTGTCCGGAGCTGGCAGGTCACTTGTCAACCAGGGGCATTGGAGGTGACACCAAGAATTCTTCAAGGCAGTACAAGCGTTTGGTCCAAAGAGGTGGGTTTGCTATGAGCCTCAGACTTCGTTTAATCTACATAGGATATGTATTTATATATATATATGTTCTAATATGTATTTGTGTTTCCCAAATGAACTTGTTTGCTGATGCTGAGGTTTCCCGAATCAAACAACGGTTTTACCTGTTTTTTTGGGGGTGATGTCAGGAAAGTCCCGAACTCCTACCACACCTTTGAAGAGAATGGGGCTGTTGTCAGCGTGCCTTACTTGAAACCTGACCAAATGCTGGCCTATCTACTGTCCACTCACCCCTGGACTGTACTGGGTGGGTTGCAGCCTGGCGAGCACAACCAGCTTGTGTCAAGTTTCTGGAGGCAGTACAGAAAGGAACATGGTTCCCACGCTGTTTTCGCAATGGCTGAGAGGAAAGAATTGGATTTAGAGTTTACTGTGCCATTACTTCTACACGGAGATGGTGGGCGCACCACCAAAAAACAGCCGTTAGAAGTTGTTAGCCTATGTCCAGTCTTAGGCCTTGACACTGAACAGAAGGAATTGAAATGTACATGTGCAAATGGGAATGTATATTCTGGAAAGCGCAAGAGAATCCCACTGGCGCAAAGACTAAATCTGAAGAATTCTTCCTACACTACGCATTTTTTGGCTTTTGCACTGCCAGCCAAGAAATACAAGAAGACTCCCGGGGTGCTGCGTTCATTGCTCCAAGCTGTTTCTGACAATCTTGGTCAAGTATGTCGAACTGGCTTGCCTTGCACGCATCGGGGCAGAGTATTTCGATTTCATTTTGCAGTCTTGGGTATGAAAGGGGATCAAGAATGGCACGCCAAATCAGGGCTACTGAACCGTAGCTACCAAAACGTTGGATACAAGAATTGTATCCCATGCTGTAGCCTTTGCGGAGCAGGAGGCGATGGCCTGCCCTTTGAAGATTTTTCCCTTCAGGCTGCTTGGAGGGCAACTATTTGTCAAGCTCCTCCGTGGACTTCAAGTCCTCCCTTTGAGGCTATTCCATTTGAGGATTGGTCTTCAGGTTCAGCGAGCCAATTCTTCAAGCAAGACATTTTTCACGTCTTTAGACTTGGTATAGCCCGAAACTACATTGGTTCAGCTTTGGTATACCTATGTATGGAGGGTTACTTTGACTCTTCTGGAGATGGACGCGGCCTGGAAGAGAGATTGGCCAGGGCATGGTCTCATTTCTCCCTATGGTGTGACACAGAAAAGGTTTCCCCAGCTGGTATCCGTAGCTTCTCCAAACAGAAGTTGCACATTCCTACAGCGGGATCTTTTCCCTGGGTGGGATGCAAAGGCTCCGATACAATTCTTCTGTTGAAGTGGTTGCGTTTTTACTGCAAGATCCAGCTATGTTCGGACCCTTCTTCTTCTTCTTCGATGCTCGGGATCATAGCTGGGGGTTGTGAGAATGGCCTGGCTTTTCAGGGTGTCTACAGGCATGGGATCTGGTTGAAGAACTCTTGCAGAGAGAAACTCATGAGGAACGCGCAAAGATTCATCACAGCGTATGCGAAGCTTGCTTCTGAAGCGTATCAAAGGGGGTCCCAACTGTATGCAATGGTTCCCAAAATCCATTCCCTTGACCATATCAAGGTGTCCCTGGAGCCGGATCCAAACAAGGATTTCTTTTTGAACCCAGCAACATTTTGTTGCTCGATGAGCGAAGATTTCATTGGAAGAGTTTCTCGTCAAAGCCGTAGGATCTCATATATCAAAATTGAAGAGAACACTCTACTGGCGTACAAGATCAAAGCCAGATTCCAGCTGCAGCGTTTGAAGAAAAACAGGCGTCTGTAGTAGCTTCAATTTCTAGGTGCAGTCCCATGGAAACGCAATGGCTCATCTCCTTAAGTGGAATGGGCAGCAAGGCCCCTAAAGTATCCTGAAGTTGTGTTTTTACCTATGAATGGGATACCCTAGTTGCTGCACCTAGCACTGTCCACGCCATCCCAACCGCGGCCCTGGCAGAAAAAAAGCCAAGGAACCATTTTCCACTCCAGGAAGCCATTCCATTGCAGAGCTTGTGGGGTAAGGGATGAAAGAGTGTGAAAGAAAAACAAACATTCCCCAGTGGTATTAATATTTCGCATGTTCTTTTTACAATGGGTAGATCCACTTATATCCCCTTAAAAATTATCTTGATAATGACCATTTGTTTTGGTGATCATCCATCTTCATGTGCCGACTACGACGAGCAACTGCAGGCAAGGTCATGCGGCTGCAGTGAGGAAAGGGGTTAGATCAACCAATATCATATGTAATTCCTATGAATCCTGAAGGTATGAACAATATAGCCATTCTTTTCATGCATATTAATATTGTCATCATATTGGCAAAACCATCAGAATCACAAACCCTCCAAAAATGCTAGGGTCTAAAATTTTCATTAGGGTCTGAAACTGAATCTGGGGTCTAAAATTTCAGGCCCTAAGGCCAGGGTCTAAAATAATACCATGCCGGAAGTTTCAGGTATATATATTTATACATATTAAATATATAATATTTTGTATATATATATATATTATATTATATTATATTATATTATATTATATTATATATATATATATTATATTATATATTATATATTATATATTATATATTATATATTATATATTTATATATGATATATATGATATATATATGATATATATGATATATATATATATATCATACATTATATATATGATATTATATATATTTTATATTCTATGATATAGTTAGTATATTTCATATTATATATTCTGGTATATATATATATACACATACAGTTACACTGGATGTGAAAGGAAGAGCTTTATCTATAGATATAGACTGGCAGGGGCATCGCTCGTCAGGATGACTACCCAGAGGCTCGAAACAAGATTCCATGCAACTCGCATCCCATGAGCGATGCCTGGTTCCCCAGTTTTCATGGGGATTATCATCCACAGGGAATTCGTTCTTAAAGAAGCCAAAGCGACGAACATTTCGGGTTTTTAATTTCACCAGAGGATGGAATGAGGGGTTTTCCCTAAATTTTCCGACAACACCATATCTATTCCATTCATGTTCTATTCAGATGTCATGGAATACATGTAATTTTCAGCGTGTCACCATTGCAGGCATACTGTTGTGAGATGTTTCACCAGATTGTTGGGTTGGATAAATCCTAAAAGCGCTGCGTTAACCTTTGTCTGGAGGTGCAGCTCTAGTTATTTCTGTGGATAGCCAGAATCATGGGGCTTATCCCAATGTATACGTTCTGGTTATTTAACACTTTGCCATGGGAAATGACCCATAGAAATAGATGGTTTACCTATTAAGAAATGTTAAATGACCAGATGGTATAACCATAGTTACACCCATTTGTAACCTCAACTGCACCCCCAAATTTACAGCATCATTTTTAATCACTGCAGAAGGAACCCCAGAGAGAGATCATGTAATCACTTGTAGATATGCATATAATTGCATGTCATATGAATATGCAATATGTCTATAAGACACAAAACATGTATACATACAAACTGTACATATATACATACATATGCATATATTCATTCGTATGCCCTAGGTGGGTTACATGATATATATATATAGAGTTTTGGGTTTACCACATTCTTCCCAATCGCTCCAGAGAAAAACTCGCTCCACTGATTTTCATGCCACCAATCCTCACCGAGGTGATTCCTTTCCTGGTTTTCATGCACGAACTGGAGCTCATCAGGCCGCAGCAGCGAAAAACAAGATCCACAACGAATCGGTTTTCGATTGGAAAACTGCTCAAAACTTCCAGAATCATCAGAATCTGCAGTATGAAACAGTTTCTACAGCATGAAAGTTAGATTCTACACAGATGTCCATGTGGAGAGCACGGAAGCGGCGCACGCGAAAACTGCACGCCATTTCGGCCTCGGAGGCGAATGATGCACACCTACACAGGGACCTTTTTGCTGATGTTCCTGGTGATTTTCAGTGCTGGTTTCTCATACATCATGTGCGCTGGGTTCTCATACATCACAAGGTGAAACCTCTTTGAAAGTCACTGGAAAAACACAGTTTCAGTAACAAAACCCCATTAATTGAATGTATAAATTTCATTTATAACCAGGGATCATGTGAAAGTTCCGGTGATTTTGAGCGTTGTTCCTCGTTGACGTCAAACAGCGCTGAGATTTACATGTTTCAAGACTCCAGCCAGGATGCTGTTTAGTACGGTTTTTCGTACTGAAACTACACGGTGGACATCACCCCGAAATCACTTGGATCTCGGGAGAGATGGTCGTCCTGATCAGCACAGGTACTATCGCATGGTGATGATGAAGAGTCAGAGAAGGTCCGGTCATGTCCTCTCCAAATTGCAAAGCGCACACCTAATGACTTGGCTTAGCTAGACCTTGGCCGCATGATCACCTTTCATGATTTCTGAAACCAGAATCCAATTTCGGCATGTTGAACTTGGCATGCTCTACCTGCCAAAATCTGTTGCAATGGTCAGAAAAAATCCAGCTGGGAATCCCCTTCTTTTTGCATTGCAATTGGTGCAGGAAGGTTTGTGGTGTTTTTCCTGTGTGTGTTGAATGGCCACGTCAAACATTTGATTCATTTGATCTTCTATAGGCCTTTTGGCATCCTATAGGAATCCATTCAGCCCCACGGCAACTGCAGTCTGAAAATGGTGCACAGTTCTTCACGGGCCACCTGCCAGGGTGAAATGGCTGGAGCCTGGGTTTCTGTCCATCTTCGTGTTGGATTGTGTGCCCTGCCAGCGCCGAGAGTATGGGAGTTGGCCGGGCTTGGCATGCATCTATCGGCATCGGCATCGGCCATGGGAGGAGATTGCTTCAGTTTTCCGCACGTTGATCCTAAAGTATCGCAGTCATTTCTGGAAAGCAATGGGTGCTGGGATCAAATATGATGGCTTTCCAATGGTTTCCCTAATGGTTTCCCCAATGGTTTCCATGTTCGCCGGTGAAAACAGGCCGTAGGCTCCCGTTTCCCGGGACCAAGCGGAGGTCGTTTGGTAACGTGTGGAAACGCTTCATTTTGCAGCTCAAAGGATCGCACAGATCGTGGCCAGCCAAGGGCCCATAGAAATGTCTCAGTCTGTGAGATGCAGAAACAATGAAAGGGCTGTGCTGAGGAAAAGGACATGAAATCAATGACTTTGAAAGAATGAATGGCTGAGTGAATGCATCAATGATATTCAATGATTGAGTGAAACAATTATTGAATGAATCAATGAATGAAGCAATGACTTCGTGAATGAGTGAATGAGAGAATTAATGAATGACGGAACGAATGAACGAATGAATGAAGGAACGAACGAACGAACGAACGAATGAATGAATGAATGAACCTATCAATGAATCCATGAATGAGTGAGCCGGTGAATTAATGGGTTAATGAGTGGGTGAATCAATGAATGAGGCAATTCACGAACGAGTGAGTCTTTGAATGAGTGATTCTTAGCAACGAAACATAGTGAATCAACGAGTGAGTGAGTCAATCCATGAATCAGTGGATCAATGAATCAAGGAATGAACGAACGAATGAATGCACGAGCTACTTCTTCCTTGAGCTACCGCCCAAAACCAAGTCTTTTGTAAGCTACCTCTTCACTTCACTGAGCTACTCTTGAGCCACCTCATCGCTGAGCTACCCCTTCTCTTAGGTACCTCTTCTCTCAGCCACTTCTTCTCATAGCTGCCTCTTATCTCAACTACTTCTTCTCTGGCCAGCTCCTGCTCTGAACTGCCCTCTCGCAGCTATTTCTCTCAGATCCATTCAGATCGCGCATGCATTACACTGCGCGTTCCACCCGCCAGCTGCAAACCCGCACAAGGCAAGAAGGTACCATGCTCACAATGTGCCCTTCTCGCAGCTGTTACAATGCCTTCAGCAACCTCCGGCTGCAAGCCCGCAAAGCAGGAGCGTCGCAGCATCAATGCTTTCCTGCGTGCACCCATGCCAATACATTTTTTAGGGAAACCAAGTCTTGCTACAGTCTCATGCACGTTTTTCCGACCTTGTCTTCCGAGAGTGGTTTGCGGCCGTCAGTTTTTGAACATTTTCAACTGGAAATCGAGCTATTGCTGTCTGGTTCACTTGTCGACAGCTCCATATCAAGGCCGGGGAAAAGACCATCCCTTATGTTGTCATTTTTTAAAGACACGCCGGGACTGCTGATCTACGGTTTCCCCCGTAACTGTGGTTGAACTGACAAGACTGACCATGGACATAAGACATCCGTAACTCGGAAGTTTTCGAACCAAACCTCTTTTGATAACCATACAACCTTTAGCATCCTTTAGCAACATCAGTAACTTTTTTTAAACAAATACGGTTGCTTCGGCCCAAGTTTTTTTTGCATTACGAACTCACCACTGGCAGCGGCCCAGGGCCTCATTGGCTTTACCAAGAGTGCTGCCAAAATCATCTCACAGTTTCTTGTCGGAGAACTTCAGGGAGAATGTCGGATGTATCGGATGGATATCGTGGCTTTACTGCGGGTGTAGTGATAGGTTTTTTTTGGGACAGCGCAAGTGTCAACGTTCACATTTTGGGATCATCAACCCTGCTGAGGACCGTAATTTCCATATATTTCCATCGTTTTTTGGACTTCGTATTGAAGTCGTGGGGGATTCGGGAGATGTGGTATCTTGGGCGCATGAGATACAGAGGTTCAGACAGTGATCGTGATGCAAAGAGCTGTCGAACGCTGGAACATAGATTCCATAGATGTCCTTTTTCCATTGGTTGGTTGATTCGTAGAGGGCTGGCCAACAGGTAAATGATGATTTTTATGGTATGCCCCACCGGCCCTTCGATTTTTCTCAAAAGGACCAAATTGATGACACACAAAAGTTCACCCCAAATTTGAGAAGCGTGGAGCCAAGGCCAACATTGGTCACGTTCTTTTTCTGGAAGCCAGAACGGCGCGCTGTTCAGAGAATGCTGGCCATTGAGAGAAGGGATGCGTTTCAGATAGTTTGAACAAATTCAATCACATGTCATCCAAAGCCAACTTTGACTTTGATTCCAAATTGAGCCGCCTGGAATTGCGATCGCAACGGTCAATTGCGATCTCATGCGTTTTTGATGAAGCCTCACCACGTATAATTTGGATAACAATGTATCTCTTTGAGTACCTCCATCGCACTCGGATTGGGCACATGTTCCATCATTTTTACCCTTTATGTCTGATGAAGCAGGTGTCATGTTTGATGGCAAGATTGGCAAGCAACGTCTAATCACAGCACTTCATATTCTGCTCTATCATCAGGTGGGAAGTTCAAGCCTTTGTTTTTGTCGAGGGGCTCAGCCATCGCAGGTATAAACCTATGCGAAGTTGTGCTCCGGTTGAACACTGCAATCTAAAAGCCGGGTATTTCTTTGTTCTGTGTGGACAGCAGGCATCCTTTTTTGTGGGTTTTGCAGCTTGATATGATTTTTCTATCATCGTTTAGTGTACATCTTGTACAGTAGATTTGGTGACGAAGCGTATGAGAAAAAAAACATCCTTAGCTTATCCGAACGGTTCTGGTGCCACATGCGACAAAGCCGAGGCTGGTGTTGTTTTGTATCCTGTTATCTTTGTTGTCCTCACCTACTTCCTGGTCTACGACGTCACTACGAAGTCTGGATCCAAAAAAGATGTGGCTTTTCGAAGTGAACTTTCGTGACACCCCAACTGGCCTTTAAATCCTTAGCAAGGAAACCGACTGATGAACCATGGGATCTTGGCTTCCAAAATTTTGAGACAATCCCAGATAGAGTTTATCCTGAAAATTGCCTCATCACTATAGTTCAGTATCATGGGTAGGCATGCTGTTGGTTGTCTACACTTTCCATGTCGGAAGTTTGGCCCAGAGACCCGCGACGCGTGCATCGTGACGTCGTCATGGCCGGTCTCCACTATCGTATGACCTTCATTGACCAACTTGCGGAGTCACAGGTTGAGGTACGATCCAAAAGCTCACCACCAGTGTTGCCTCTCTGGTTTCGCATAGCTTTTGCACAGTTTTTGCTTTTTCGACGACCTAAACCTTTTGTATTTTAAGGTACTGGAGGTAAGAGTGTGTGACTTGGTTTCTTGACGAAGCAGCAAAGGAAGAGGCGGAAACAAGACGAAAATGTCCTTGAAATTCTGCGCGACAAGAAGCAATTGACATTGCAGGCGGGCGAGGCTCAAATTTACGTGCTGGAAATATGGTCCAAAACCAACGTTTTTAACACCGCTACCTGACACAAAGGACCAATCATTTGAGCGATTCGTTTATGTTAACCTGACAAGCCCATCAAGATCATCAAGATGCTCCTTTCTTTAGGTCCCTTTACAGTCATGATATGATTGGTAAGTCATGGTCCTGCGGCTCAGGTGTCGAAGCTGGAAAAGAGATCTCAAAGGCTTTCTTCAAAGACTTCGAACACCTCGTCGAATGCCTTGATTTCCCATCGCAGTCACATGTTCTCAGCGGGAAGCTATGGCCATCCCGACATTTGCTGCAGACCATGCATTCTCTTCCTGCATGGGCATTGCAAGCATGCAGGACATTGCGGTTTCTGCCACGTTGCTCATGCAGCTTGGCGAACATTTGCTGTATGTAAAGGGCCCTAGCAGTGGTTGGAATAGGACGGAAGAGATTGGAATAGGGTTTGGGAGCGTTGGATGATGTTGGATGACGTTGGATGACGCTGCATGGCCAAATATCTTTGTCCACCAGGAAGAGCACATGCCCACGCTGGACAAGCACAGCCGTGAGTTTCTGAAGGATCTACCTGAGCTTTCCTTCATGGAGATGGTTCTACCCTATTTTCGCAAACGTGTCGAGAATACTGAATTTCCTGGAGCTGAGAGGATTCTTCAGCTCCTTGAGAGTGAGATGACCATCCGTGACACCACGGGCATCAGGGTGCAAAGGATTCCACATAAGATTCGATACGTGGTGGAGCGCATGAGCTTAGGACGTCTTGTGAGTTTGGTCTGTTCAACACTTCGACGAGGCAAATTTCCAAAGCTCATGTCAAACGAGCTTAAGGCCTTGCGCCAAACTGCCAAGACTTTGACTTCTTGAAAGTCTTTAGCTCGTAACGAGCACCGAGAAAAGCCCTGTGGGCTGCCGTGTCCTGACAGCTGATGGGTTCCCCCGAGAGGTTTGGTCAGTTTCGTCTCAGATGCCTTGTGTTTTTGTAGGGTCCCTACGAACATGGATGCGAAGTCCAATGAATTTTGGACCCATGGGAACTCTGGCAGCCTGTGGCACACACAGACAGTGCATTCTAAGGAAACGTTTCCCTCTGAGCTTGATGAAATCGCATCGAAGCAAAGGATATACTGAGTTATACTGTAGGCTTTGAAAAAAAAATAGACGGCATGTTTTTGTCATGTGTGTTATCTAGAAAACTATTTGGGATTCCCCAACTGTGGCTGCTGAGATGGGAATGTTTCTTTGCTAATTTGCTTGTGCTCGCAACAGCACTGCAGCACTGCCATTTGAAATCAGAAAACTCCTAGACTGCTGGGGTTTGAGCAAAACCAACCAGCTTTGAGGCGGCCAATCAACTTTATCAACTTTTACAAGGTCTTGCTCGGCTTCAAGGAAATTCCTGAAAGTAGAACATCATCTGAAGTGAAGTAACTCCAAAAAAATCAAAGCGCGCTATTGACACGGAAGTAAGGGCTATGTAGATCTATATACATGGTGGGTTTGTGACCCCGGGGGGGTACTTCCCCAATAGTCATTATCTGATACTTAAATGGTACTGCCCCAGTTAAACTGCCTAAGGGTTTATTAATCCAGGGTTGACATTACAGTTTCCTTGAAATCGAAGCAATTTTGCTCGACCTGCCTACGAATCAACACTTCGTTATCGGGTGAGGGCGTGGTGAGGGCATGGCCAGCTGATTTGAAGGTATACATCATTGTGGTGTCTGCGGTCAACAGTTTGTCTAGATGACATGCAGAACACCAGCGGCACAGCATCTCAGTGCATGGCCAAGAAAAGCCGAAGAAGATCTGGAATGCAGAAACTTGGCCCCTGTGGGGCATTCATGGCCTATTCATGCTAAGATCAGAACGGTGATGCATTGAGATATGTTGAGATCATGTGAAAGTTTGTAAGTTCACAGTCCGCCATGATGACATCTAGCAAGATCCAACTCTATCGTGTGTGGCAAGATCCCCAAGATCACTGGTTGGCTGGAAATCTCACTCAAGTTATTTCCCTGTCATTCTCCATCTGCGGACGGTAGCTGCCCACCATTGGATCCATGGTGAAACGGCTTGCACAGCACTGCACAGTCCCAGCTCTTCCTCGCGCCGCGGGAAAAAGCTCCACCAGCTCTTCCTGGGTGCTGAGCTGCTGATCCCTGGCCCTGTCCCAAAGTCTAGATGCTACTTGAGTTATCAGATCATATCAGATCTCTCTGAGATTTTGAAAGGACTTTTGAATTTGCCGGATTCTCAGGGTTCAGATACATTGGTACTGGATTTTGATCCTGTTTGATTTACCTTTCCTTGTTGGATACATTGATGGAAATTGCTTGCTTCGTGGGAGAGCTATCCATGAGATTCCCTGAGCTCCAATGACAAGTGCCCTCATTTTGAGCGATTTTGTTGGCCAAAACTTGTAAGATGTGAAGAAATTTATTATCAAATTGATTGATGTATTCTATTCAGAACTGCTAAAGCTTTTTTCGCCGTCTAACAGCCGTCATAACGATGTGAACAGATACCTCCAGTTCACCTATCCTTGCGAGGTTGGTTCCCAAAGAGGAACGAGAAGACGCTGATCCAGATACAAAGATGGTCTTCAACGAAGATGTCGGTGGGACGCTCTGTTCCGACACCGTGGCCGGGAAATAATCTTTATCTGTGGTAGATTGCTGCCACTGTTTTCAAAACAACGAAGAGATGAAGTGTCATCCTACAATTGCTGACATGTCATGGGCATTTCCTTCACAGCCTTTTACGCGTTGGAGAGCTCAGGTATGTGAATCATATTTGATTTTAGTAAGTGCAGCAGCCCCGATTCTGAATTCGCTCCAAAAAAAACTTCCAAAAACGGAGCACCGACCCGAATATCTGAGCCGATGGCAGAACAATGGATCGACCCCACTGCCAGAGAGATCAAGGTGGGGGAAGTGAAGCACCTGCGGCTTGACGCAACGGCCGCACCATTGTTTATCATCTTCGAATCCAAGGATAAAGCGGAATGATGTTTTGTTTTCCCAACATTTCCCTGGGCAAACGCCACTGAACAATTGACCCTTTTGCGCAAATGGACGTGTCCCATGTTGTCTCAAGGCCACATAGAATTCACCGCGATACCAGCAGATAGGACAGATGAACCCAACCGAACTATAGAATTAGAGTGGGTAGATAGAATATGATCGACTAGAGAATGTGTGCAACATGTGGATGCATATGCTCAGATTGGAGCCTGTTGAAACCAGAGGTTTACCACCAGCTGCTGCGCAGAACCTGTAAAAGACTAGAGATTTCAGGGACAAACTCTGACAATGGAAAAGGCCGAAGATATTGTACTCATCCGCAGCTATTGAACTATTGTTGTGATTTTATTTGCACGTTTGGGTAAGCTAAAGGATCCCAAGGCTGCAACAGTCCACACAATTCGTGAGATTCATCCTAGCGAGTTGAGCATCAGTTTCTGAGGACTTATGAACTGATGTACCCTGTGGTTATTTAACATAGCCATGGTATAGATGGCCTATTTATAGATGGTTTACCTATTAAAAATGGTGATTTTCCATGGCTATGTTAAATAACCAGAGGGTATATGTGTGGACCTGTAGTCCGCTGTTTGTTTCTTTTGCAGGCAGAATGGCTTAAGAATGTTGCAAAACAGCCCCATTGCACTGCTACCTCTGGGAAGGGTCCAGGGGTCCAGCGGTCGGTCCAAGTTTCATCCCTGGAACCTGTGGCCCAAAACTTAGGGGTGAAGTAATTATAGCGAGATGGATGCTCAATGTAAATGACTATTTGACTATTTGGGTGTGTCTGAAAATCAGGCATACCCACCCAAAATGTCCCTCTCGATAGGGAACATGACTGAACATGATAAACCATTAACCGGTTTTCCCATTCGAAAAAAACCAAATCCCAGGGATCCCAGGGTCAACAGTTAAACCTACAAACCACAGGGTTGCACGGGGTGCCGTGACGAGTCGTGACGAATCGTGACGTCGCAGGTGACTTTGGAACCACCCATCCCCAGCTGGATTCCAGTTCCTTGGTGATATGGCAGTGTGTCAAAACCTTGTACCCCTGGTGAACCCCAAAATAGCTGGGATTTATGGATGTTCATCCCCCTAAAAATGGTACTTATAGGTATTGACCCAGCCCCATATTGGTGATATATCAACAAAAAATCAACATCTGGCTGCTTTCTTTCACCATTCCAGGGTATGATTCTTCCCTGATTCAGTTCACACCTCCGGGACTGCGAAGTGTCGGCTTCGGCACCACTCCCGGTCCCATGAATCCCAGCCCCCCGTTCATATTCATATAAAACAGTCCAGAAACGATGCTGGATGTAAATGGATGTAAGGGATGAAACCACATACATCAGGTCGAATCGGGTTTCTGATGTACATTTCAAACTTTCGATTGAAGCCATGGTTTTTTGTTTGAGATTGCAGCATCCCCGTTGCATCCCTGCATCAAGGTCTTGGGTGAGCTGATCACAAGCCATGTGCGTTTGGCATCCTGGGCCCAGTGTGCGTGTGGAAAGCCTTTGCAATCTTTGCATCTCATTCTCCCGACGTTCATGTGGATAAACAACCAACTTTAGCAGTGACCCTGGGAGACCTTGTTTCGCCACAGCAGGGAACGACCCAGAACTTTTGCGATCGACAGTTTTCTGATGGGAACCATCTCTCTCAAATCCAGTAGTTTGTTTTTCACCAGTGAAACGTAAAATTGTGGGTGCTGTTCGGATTTCGCGAAAATTTGCCAATGCGGCATTTTTCATCAGCTTCAGAGCTTCAGATTGGAACTTTCATGCGCTCAGGCTCTTGCATTCCAGTCTTGACTGTGGATGGTGCTCCGATCAGCTTCAGGCGTTGGAGGGCCATGGATGACCATGATTCTACTGTTAACTATATGCAGATAGAGTTAGCAGTGATCTTGAGTTGTTGGGATTCATACTTAGTCAGAAGGATTGTCAGTTGATAGGCAACGTAGGAATGCTTTCTGCCAATGAAAGCTATGAGAGTGACATGAAAGAGACTTTGCAACCTAGTATCCTACAGATTCCGACAGATTCCCAAACATGATGGGTCATACTGTCATACTCATACAGCGAACTAAGACTAAGATAGACCTATTAATTGGTTGTGTGTGGGTGGCAGCAACCATTGCTCAAGTTTGCAGCCACCATAGCAGCTGCGGCATTTTCAATTGATCATGTTTGTTTGAGGAGTCCACTTGGTGTTTTTTTTTTTTATGTGAATGTAACTGAATGTATGATATGTAAGGTATGTATGTGGAATTGGGAGAATTGATCGCCCCAAGTGGTTCTGTTGACTGATTGGCCGATACCGCAGCCGCAGTGAAGAAAAATCGGGACGGTCCAAAAACAGCTGTGTCTGAAAGTAGGCTACCCCCAAAATCATGCTTGATCATAATTTTACCCCTTGAACTGAAAATGGGCTATTCATGGGTATCCTATATTTTTTGTACCAACCCAGATTCTGATGTAATTTGGAGTTCCCAACTGCCAATTTTCCGCCAGGACAGATGTGGAGGCGGGCTGTGTTGACCTGCCAATTTAATAGGTCTCGGTCGGACTCGGTATCTTGGATCCTGTGGATTTTGGAAGATTCAAAACTACAAGTGATGCCCATGTTTTTTTTTCATCTACAAGTGATATTCCTATTGCCCATATTAGGAGGCTTCCGAAGTCATGGGGGGCACCCCTGTTCATCATCCATTTTTGTTTGGGATTTTCCCTAAACCATCCAGCGACAAAGGGGTACCACCATGGGTCCATGACCCTTGGCCCAGGAAGTGAGGCCAGAAAAGCCAACCATCAATCGGGAGGAGTTGGAGAAGGACATGGGTCCATGGTCGGTCAGAGGCATCTAAGTATTAGAGTATACACAGAATGTATTATCTATTTACTGTGTATTTTTAGTACTTGTTTACTCTATTTAGTATTTGTTTACAATCTGCTTACTATATATTTACTATCGATTTAGTATATCTTTACTATCTATTTACTATCTATTTAGTATCCATTTAGTATATCTTTACTATCTATTTACTATCTATATAGTATCTATTTAGTATCTCTTTACTATCTATTTAGTATCTCTTTACTATCTATTATTTAGTATCTCTTTACTATCTTTTTACTATCTATTTACTGTCTGCTTACAAGCGATTTACTATTCCTTTACGATCTAATTAGTCTCTCTTTACTATCTATATATTATTAAATATATAAATAAATAATTAAATAACATATATACATACATTTAGTATCTCTTTACTATTTGTTTACAATCTGTTTACAATCTATTTGCTGTCTATTTACTATCCATTTACTATCTCTTTCCTATCTATTTAGTATCTCCTTACTATCTAATTAGTATGTCTTTATTATCTATCGACCGTCTATTTACAAACTATTTGCTATTTATTTACTATCTATTTCGTATGTCTTTACTATCTATTTAGCACGTATCTCTTTACTATCTACTTAGCATCTATCTACAATCTCTTTACCATCTACCATCTATTTACTGTCTATTAACAGTCTATTTACTATCTCTTTACTATCCATGTCTATCTCTTTACTATCTAGTTACTATCTCTTTACTATCTGTTTACCATCTGTTTACTCTCTATTCACAATCTATTTACTGCCTTTTACAGTCTATTTGCTATCTCTTTACTGTTTGTTTCAATCTGTTTACTATCTATTTACGATCTGTCCATTATCTATTTACTATCTGTTTACTATCCACTTACAATCTATTTACTAGTTTTTTAAATTATCTATTTGCGATCTATTTACAATCTCTTTGCTTTCTACATACTATCTATTTGAAATCTATTTATTACTTATTTGCAGTCTATTTACTATCTATTTGTTTTCTATTTACTATCTATTTGTTTTCTATTTACAATCTATTTACTATCTGTTTACTATCTATTTACTATCTATTTACAATCTGATTACAATCTGTTTGCGATCTGATTGCTATCTGTTCACTATCTGTGTACTATCTGTTTACAATCTGTGTACCATCTGTATACTATCTATTTTCAGTATATTTACTATGTACGTTTAATCTATTTACCATCTATGTACGATCTATCTACTATCTGTTTATATACTATTTATTTACTATCTATTCACAATCTATTTACTGTCTATCTACAATCCATTTACTATCTGTTTTCTTTCTATTTACTATCTATTTGCTACCTATTCACTATCTGTTTACTATCTTCTTACTATCTATTTACTATCTACTTACTATCTATTTACCCATCTACTCAATAGCTTCTCACCATCTATATCTTTGCTATTTGGTTGCTATCTGTCTGCTATCAGCTTGCAATCTCTTTGCCATCTGTGTACTATCTTTGCATTGTTTAGTATCTATTTACAATCTAATTACTGTTTACTATCTGTTTACTATTTGTTTAAATCTGTTTAATACCTTTTTACAACCTGTGTACTCTATTTACGATCTATTTACTGTCTGTTTACTATCTACTTACTATCTGTTTACTATCTATTCACTTTCTATTTACTATCTATTTACTGTCTATTTGCTATCCATTTGCTATCTATTTACTATCCGTTTACTATCTATTATTTGCGCTCTATTTACTATCTGTTTACAATCTTTTTATTGTCTATTTGCTATATATATTCACTATCTATATATTCACTATCTATATATTCACTATCTACTCAAGATCGACTCACTATCTATTTACTATCTACGCACTATCTATTGACTATCTTTTGAACTATCTGTTGACTATCTATGTACTATCTAGTCAATATCTATTTACTATCTATTAACTTCTTTCTTACTACCTATTCCCAACCTAGTCACGGTCGATTCACGATCTGTTCACGATCTATTCACAATGCATTCAGGATCTATTCAGGATCTATAACATTCAAGATCTATTCGCGATCTATTCGCTATCTATTTACTATCATTTATCTTTTTACTATCCATTGCTATCTATTTGCTCCCTATTTACTATATGTTTTCTATCTATTTTTTTTAAAATCTATTTGCTGTCTGTTCACAATCTGTTTAGTACCCGTTTACTTTCAAGGCAGTATCTCTTTACTCTCTGTTTATTACCTTTTTAATTATCTATTTACATTTACCATCCCTTTACTCTTTATTTTCAATCTATTTACTGTCTATTTGCGATCTATTCACTATCTATTCACTATCTATCTACTATCTATTTGCTATCTATTTAGTATCTACTTACTATCCTATCTATCCTATTTTATCTTATCCTATCCGATCCGGTCAAATCCTATCCTATCCTATCTTATCTTATCTGTCTACACATAGCTTGAAAGCGATTGGGAGTAGGAGTTTTGAAATATTTGACGTTTAAACCATTTTAAACCAATGTCCGTTCGGGTGTGTAGGACATTTCGTCATTTCGATTTTTGGGAAAAAACCACTGCACATGGTGAACATGTCTGGATTGCAGGGATACTCTCGCAAGTGCAGCAGAGTATAGTTAAGTTACCCTCTGATAATCAAACATGGCTTGCTGGAAAATCCCCTCAACTATAGGGAAATTTCAATTAAAACACCATTTGTAGAGGATTTTCCATCAATCCATGTTTGGTTTCCAGAGTGTTGTCTTTTTCACCGTAGATTTATATATAGTTTTGGCCCTGTTTTTTTTTTCCCCTTGCAGGATGCAATGGAATTGGAGCAGAAGATGAATGCCCAGTTGGAATCGAATGCATTTTTCCCAGACCTGAACCGGGGGGTGACCCTCAGACGATCTCATCAAGCCCTTGAGTTTCGTATTGGGTGCAGTGATGATTTGCAGTGATCCATACAACGTTGGGATGGGGTTGAACACCAAATCATGTAAGGCCTGCACGTAAAACACAGCAGACACAGCAGAGAAATGGCTGAATGGCTGATAGTTGCAGCTTGACGATGCTATTAGAAAACACTTTTCTGGTTTCGAACTTGTCCACCTGCGGGCCATTCTCCTGACAAAGATCCCTATTGAGCATTGATTAGCCATGACAATTAGCCATGAAAGTAAGAGAATAGGGAGACCCAGGCAACAGTGGCTCTTGTCCACAAGTTTCCGTGGTGGGGAAACTCTTTCAAGAGAAACGTTTGAAAACACCACGAAGCAAAACCAAAAGTGGCTGGAACATGCACGCAGGCGTCAGCTTTTTGAGTTTTTTTGCTGCCAAAAGGTCTCGTGCCATGAATTGGCAGGAACCCATTTCAGATAGCGCGACCAGAACCACATAATACGATTCTATACGATTCTAACATATTGCAACCATTGATGGGAGCTTGTGGCACTTGCACGAGTGACAAGACCCCCTCAAGACTTTCAGATTGACCCACCCAACACCTGGACTAGTCACATCTATGGACACCCAAATCCAAACCTTCATTCACAAAACCCCCAAAACTATAGTTAACTTCATGGCTTCAATGTTTCAGTTATTGATTCTCTAGTCATTTCACTTTAGATCACTTTAGTTCATATTTCTCAGTGCAGTCGTTGTACGAGTACTTCACAGGATCCACATTTTGGCCAAAAAATTCGATAAAGGTCACCGCAGACACGAAACGCGCTCGAGAGAAGAAAATGGAGCAAGTGAAGAAAGAGAAGGTGGGGGAACAGTCTGGGAACAGTCCAGGAGTCGTGAAGTTTTGAACTTGATTCGAATTCTCGAAATCGATTACTCTTTGAATCATGGTTTGTAATGGGGTTCATCATGGTTCATCATGGTTCATCATGGTTCATCATTATCCATTTGGCAAGTCCGTAAGTTCTCTCAAATCACATCAATCCGCACACGAGGACATGCATAGGTGAAAGTAGGTTGTACCCATCTGGTTCTACTCACATTCGTGGCATCCCTCATGGCAAAGTCCAGGTTGGGGCTAGAGAAAAACAAACAAAACATGGGGGGTTTGTCTGAAATACCTTGCCACATGCGACCCCACCAAATTTCATGGTGTTAATATGTGTTAATCATCATTTTCCCATTCATTTTCACCCAAAAACAAGATAAACAAGGGCAATTTCTGAAAGGGTACAGCCGCACAGCCCTTTTTTGGACTGCCTACATCGATTTCCAGGAGCTCCATAATCGGATCCGCGAACGTCAAGAGTGCGGGGGCCGAGTTGCCAGGGGACTAAAAAACGTAGCCAGTCTGGCCTATACCATCCATTGGGAGGTCCTTTTAGATTGTATATATATATATATACATAACACATATATATATATACATATATATATACACATATATATATATATATACATACACATATATATATATATACACACATATATTATATATATACATATATATATATTATATATATACATATATATATATACATATATATATACATGCATACATATATATATACACATATATATATATACATATATATATATATACATATATATATATACATATATTATATATACATATATATATACATATATATATACATGCATACATATATATATACATATTATATATATACATATATATATATACATATATATATATATACATGCATACATATATATATAAGGGAGGGCACTGGAACCATGATCTACCAGTGTTGGAAGACTACTATCTCCAAGAAGTGCGATAGCAGAGTGATCAGGCTCCACCTCTTCATGTTCCTCGCGGCTTTGGCAATGTGCGCTACATCCTGCATCTTTAGGAAGGCGACGCAGAGGAGATTTCCAGTTCTGGCTCCGAGCAATCCTCGGAGGGCCACCATGCGAAACATGGTCCAAGGCCCGTGGGAAAGCGTTGAAGGATGGCAAAGGCCGGAAGTAAGAGATGGAGACAAGCCTTGGGCCAAACCATGTCTATCCCTTCGGGAACTTCGGCAAGTTCACCTTGGAAATGTTTTGATGGCTTCTGTGCCCACCTCACGTAACGGTGGTGACGTTGTGTCTGTCTTTTTTTTGTGGGCTGCGGTGGTTTGGAACTGTATCTGCACACTGTGGATACAGTTACAAAAAGAAAGATAGGCGCATAGCCCGTATAGCATAAGAACAATGAATTGTAGTCCGAAAGCGCGCCCCTGAAGTCAAGTTGATGTACATGAGTTTCTTCTGTGTTTGTTTAACTCAGCCTGCGTTGGTCAGTTGGATGTAGGGTCGGTGAAAAGAGAATCCGTCGCTCCACTGCGGTCCGAGACCCTAAATGGATCTAAATGGTTTGATTAGATCGTCTTAGATCTTAGTACCTCGAGTGTTTCCAATTAGTTCCCCCCTTTCTCTTGAACCCTAAACCCTAAACCCTACTCAACACGCTAATCTGATGGTGATTTTGTGGCAAGTTAGTTCCTTTCTAACCCAGCCGATCCAGTTTCGATCCATACGGAAGCCCGCCCCAAACTGCGCAGGCACAGATCGGAATCCCTTCCAGCCTAGAGCTACGTATGATTGATCGCGCCACACCAGAGGAATAACAATTTTCAATGAGGGGTTCACAAATTTCAACCACTGAACTGGTCATTTCTTCGACACATTTTCTTCTTTGTACAACATTTTACAACCACCAAAGTATTCACGGGCGAGCCCCTTGGTTTTTTTATTCAGCCACCACCAGTTTCAGAATGGCAAGATGTGACAAACTGGGGCCTAGGGGCTCGCGCAGCTCGTGCACGAGCCAAGCTCTGTAAATGAATTCCGGGCAGAGGTTTGATTTTTCGTACATAGGGTTTTCCATAAAATTGATGGTTTATAAGGGAAAATCCTATCGAAATAGATGATTTAGGGGTAATTACCCCCATTTTAGGAAACCTTCATATTTTCATATTGATTCTATCTATTTGACAAATTATTTTGGTGATTTGAAAACACGGTTGTTGATAACATTGATGATGTGCCGGGTCTTTGGATTAGATGTCTATTTTGGAAGCTTTGGAAGCCTCCGAAGCATCCAAGGGGGCATGTTCTTCTAGGTCTCCCGATATGATACCTATGCTGCAACTGAGGAACCATAAGAAGGTTATTGAAGTCATCACAGAAGAGGTGGGGACTTGGAAAAGCATGGTATATACATTTGGATAGACTCGCGAGACTGTGAACAAACGGCTGGTACTTTTTCAGCTGTCCTCGCTGCTATATATTTATTCATTTTGTGTTGTTCTGCTGCGGAACTGAACCATCATGAATCTAGAATCTAGACCTTATCGCTAAGCTGGACGGCCTGGACACTGCCGCTGATGTTGGTTCGGCGGCTGTGTGGCAGAAATTTGGTAGTCGTTTTTGATGGAAGAAGATGTTGGATTTACTCAATGCTTTTAAATTGTACCGGGCAACGGACTAAGTGAATGCACAATGCTGTTGGCTTTTCGGTGAATCAGTGTTGGAGCAGGTCAAAATTACATGAAATTACTAGGTCCGGAAGCCATGAAAAAATTACTTGGCCTGACCAGATGAAGAAAGAACAAGAAGGATACCCTGCAGAGGCTGGATGACTTGTGCTCGCATAATTTCCTGCTAAAGGTGAATCACGGTGAGCCAGCTGGATGCAACGCAATGAGCTGGTTGTACCATCGAATCACTTTTTGGAGCCGATTTTGTAGTGACCAGGAAGTCTTGATAGTGACCATTCACTTACTGGTGCTTAGCAGGGAATGGATGGGAAAATGGGTGGGGGGAATGGGGGAATTGGGAAAATGGGGGAAGGGAATGGGGGAATGGGGGAATGGGGAAATGGGGGAATGGGGTGGGGGTATAGCTATCCCCGGATTAGGGGAGCCCTGAATTAAGGATAAACACCTGCGGTCAGCGGCAAGACTGCGACTCTTTTCTTTTCTACGCGGCTTGCTAGTCTTGAGCCATGCGGAGTGCGCGTGAAAGATATGAATTAAGGATACATGTCAACATGCATGAATGCATTGTGAAGACACGTAAACAAAAACAAATCACAAACAGACACAAATTTTCTTCGTGTCGGAACATGCAAGTCTGTTTCACAGGTAGCGCTCAGCCTGTGATCTGCTGTGAGACGGTCCGAAGACAAAAACAAAACTGTACAAAAGCTACTCTCCGCTGTTGGAAAGCGGTATTTTCTATTGGACGAAAGCGACCGCAAATGCGGAACATTGCAATCTTTCTGGGGCTACAAGCCCATAGTGAAATAGTAACCGTAAAAACTCAACTCGTTCCTCCTTCTTAGCTCACCGGTCTGATGAAAGAAAATGGACTGATCCGGTGTTTGCGGGATCATGTCAAGCCACGATCCGTCATATTTCTGGACCCAACGCTGTCTGGGTATCTGGTACCCTGGGACGTATTCTACTTGAGTAGTGTTGGGATTTACTCTGTAGTGCGATGGCTGATCATAGCTGTAATCGTAATTACGAGATGCGGAAGAGCTGGAAGCTGTTCCTTGGTTAAGCCATTGTGTACCCGATATTCGGGATGGAGGCGCCGGAGGTTCAGGTACGTTGATCGGCCTTTTTCTGGTCGTCTGCCTCTGCTCAGTTTGCTGTGATCTCTCTCTCCACGGCGGTGGAGTCTTCGGCGGTCCCGGTGGATCAGGAGGCGTTCTTGGCTGCTGTGTACCTAGTGTTCGTCCGGGAGCCGGAACTGGAGGAGCCTTTACAGGCGGCCTAGCACTAGAGGAAGATCCTGATGACGTCGGAGCTGGTTGTTCTTTCAAGGATCTCGGTGCAGCTTTATATTTCACAGGTTCAACTGGTCTGGCCTTTGCTGCTGGACCTCGCACAGGTGCCGGAGGCGGTGCTGGTGTTTCAGCTCTGGGTCGATATGTTCTGGTCCTGCTGACCGATCGACTTCGAGTGCGTCCAACATTTCTGTGAGAGTCAGTCCGCAGCGGCGGAACACTATCTCTCCTCTCTTCCCGTCTGTCGAGATATCCTTGGGTTCGCTGCATCCATTTTTCACGTCTTTTATCTTCAGATTCCTTGGATCGGATGCGCATATTTTTCAGTGCCTTCAACTGGGCGTAAGCAAGGAGAGGTGAGTGCCATGCACAGTCCTTTTCCGCCAAACCAAGGTCGTATGCCATCAAATGTTTGAGCTGTTCAACATCGTTCAGCATAACTTCGCCGGAGAAGGCAGATCCTGCGAACCCATCGGCAGAGGCTGATTCTTCTTTTGCACGTGCTTCCGTGACAGCGATCTGCTTGCCGTAACAAAGAGAAATTAAAAGCATTGAATCACAATCAGAATCATCTCCACGCATACTGCGGATGTAATTGGCTGCAGTGGTCGATGAAACTACGTTATACGTAATACGGTTTATCGGGCTGCGGTGAAGATTAATCTGCTGAAGGAAACGCTCCAAAATGTCGATTAAAATGCATGTCCGGTAGTCGGAATGATCGTCTGTCTTAAAGCTTCGCTGTGCGAAAAGATTCCCGTCACCGGACAAAAAGTCACACTGATGTTCGATACAGCTTGCGACAAATTGTAGCCATTTCTGGCATGTTTCCTTATAGGCATTACTCCATGCGTATGAGGAGATATGAAAAACCGCAATGCGGCATTCAGCTAACATGAGACGTCGGACGTCATGAGTGTCGGCTCCAAGATTCACTTCACAGGCTTCCACGCCGGAGACGGCAAGGTCATCGTCTCCGTCGATCTCGCAGATCGAGTGATCAAGAAAATCGAGTGAGGATGCAAGTGGGCGATCGTGCTGGTACACCGTAGATTCGGAATTTTTCTCGATGTCCGGTTTCGGAACACGAGCGCCAGTGGAAGGATCAACAAATTCTCCTGACGTGTTCATGCCATGGCAAACACGAAAAATGGCACCATGCAAAATCCAAAAGGGTGCATCCTTGGTAGAGGTTTCAATTTGGTGATGACACAAAAGTTCAATAAAGGAGCCGGTATCATGTGAGCCACGGATAAAAATTGCAACGGACTGTGACTGGATGTGCGGATGCACTACCATGCCAATCATACCGTACTCGTCGGCTAGTTCTCGATGGACGGCAATGCCACCGTACTCATCGGACGCCTCGCACAAGCACACAATATGGGCCGCATTACGGAACACTAGATGTGGCAATGCACGGTGGTTGATGTCAGTTCGTACCCATTTTGGAAATTTGGCACAACCTCCGATAAACGGAATACGGTTGATGTGACCAAGATTCAAAGTCAAAATACCAAGCTGATACGTGTCCTTCTGAAACTCATGGATGTTCTCCTTAGTGCGCTTGGTAACACCAAGGATTGCTCTTTTACCAAGAAGGCACGATCTGAAGAGTTCCAATAAACGGAGAATCTCTTCTGACTTAAGGTCACCGCCATCAGGGTACTTGAAGAAAGCCTCAGGTCGCCAGATCGGAAGGGGCGTCTGGTCCTGGGCATCAACAAAGTGCTCCTGGAGAGTCGGAATTCGACATCCAAATGGCATTTCATAAATGTATTCGGTATAATCAAAATCTTCAATTCCATGACGGGCAAAAGATTGAAGGGAAGTGTTTCCAATTGAGCGGCCCTCACGCAGATGCGTGATCAGTTCCGAGAATTTGTCTTGGCGATTTTGAGCATGCTCTCGACGTGTTGCGCCGAAATACGACGACTCAGCCAGTACGGCATCAACCAGTTCTTCGATGTCGAAAGGTGAGTTGGATGAGCCGATGCTGTCTGGAATAAAGTCGGAGGACAACTCTGAGGAAAAATTAACAATATTATGTTTGCAAGACAAGCCGCAGGTGCGGCATTCCAAGCAGTAGGCAAAGCCACAAGGGTGGCACCAGAACATTGCCTCGGAACATCCACATTCTTCAAAATTCTTACAGCATTGAGGACCCGCAGGGCGAGGAAACCATTGAATTTCTTCTGTGTCCTTTTTAAACTTGGTGAAAAACTTTTGGGCGGCGTCCGCATCGCGGAACAAATCCTTTGCCTGAGCGTTCATTTCACGGCGTCTTTTGGTCTTGACAACCTGTCGGCGGCCGCCCCAGGGAGATGCTGCTTGATGATCAACTTCAGTGTCTGGATCAACCTGGCCGGATGCTGGATCGGAGCTAGCCGCAGCGGCGGCATCCTTCGGTTTCTTTGGCATAGGCTTGGCCTTAACAGGTCCTTTGGGAGCTTCACTCTCCGAGGCGGAAGACTGCTCCTTGTTTCGTTCTTTGGCAAGATGTTTCTTAAATCGTTCGGAAATTTCTGCCTTGAGAGTTTTTACTCTCTTGTCTGCCTCGGTCTCAGGTGGGCCAAGCTCTTGGTCGTTCGGAGTTGCTTCTGTTCGCAGAGGCCTGGCCGGACCGGAATCGACACTACGGAAACTTTCCAAGAACTTCTTTACAACTGGGAGTTTCTCGATTTCTTCTGCCACATACTCCATATATTCGGAACGTGACCATGTGAAACCATCTTTTTCATTCTCATTCTTCTTCTCCCAGTAAAGTTGGTGGTGGCAGACATGCATGGCAAGGTCAATATCGGATGTGTAATCATTCATTCGCCTTAGCTCGCCCGGTTCCGGTGCAACAAGCCAGGATCTATCAACGAAGGACCAAACACCGCAAAAGCGATTAAAGGGCACGGTCTGATCGGTGAGGACATACCGGTTGTGAGTGATCACTGGTCCAAGGCCGGCAACGGCACCAGGTTTGGCAATTAGGATGCAGTCTGATTCGGGACGTAATACGTCTTTGATCGTACTGAGTGCAGAATCAAGAGTGAAATGCACATGGTTCCTTCCACCACGGGTGCCTCCTGGGAGCAAACCTAGTCTTCGGATGGAGTCGAGATTTTTCTCGTTTGCCCCATGGATAAGGTATCTCAATGAGAACATATCCGGCATAAATGGACAATGCTGAATTTCAACATTGGTGGAATGACCACTTTCAAAACGAATAAAAATGCTCGCAATGTCGAGACCATCAAGCATATCGGCCTGGCCTTCTCTGGACGCTTCATCATCGAAGTCTGCCGGCTTAAACCACGTGTCCGGTATCGGAACAATGCCTGGTTGGAAATCTTCAGTGGTTACATAGCCGATCATGGCCCTGGCTTTATTAGAGTCGCAGATTACGTGGGCCAAGGGCATAAGGAAAGTAACAGTGTTTTCTCTACGTCGGACCTGCATTGAAAGCTCATCAGAATCAAAATCTTGCAAAAATTTTGGTCCTTCACGGTACAGAGCGCGAATCTTTCTGGCTGTACCAGGATGGCTAATAAGCTCATGCAAGGACAATGATCCGTCACGGTGCATTAACTTCGTATGCCGAAAGATATAAGACAAGTGACGTGACATGGTCTCATATTGGCTATCCGCTAATGCGGAATCATGGTCCTCTTTGGTCTTGATACCGGATTGCTTTCTGAGGACCTGAGAAATGCACTCAGCAAAAATGCGGCTGTTCGACTGCACAGAGTCAAGAGGCGCGCCGAATGCATCGTCTATGGCCCGGCTACGAGATTCGTAAGTCCGGGTGTCGCGATTTTGCCTTCTGTCTGGATTACCGCCACGCGGTGTGTGTTGTGGACGGTTGCCACGAGGACTACGGAAGCCACGTGGTGTGTAATCCGCAGAGGCGGAATGATCTGTGCGGCCATGCTTTGAGAACTTCGGAGGCATAAAAGAGAAGTTAGTTGGTCAACCTTTTGATGCGACCTTTGAGAAATCGATCTTCAACAAGATCTTCGAGGTGTCTCCAAGAATTGGCTTTTGGGTTCAAGAACGGCGTCGCGAAAAAGAAAAACAATAAGAACCCTGTGAGCCAAGAGATTGCAGACACAAATTTTCTTGAGACGAAAATTTACTCCTCGAAGTATAGCATGGCAAAAACATAATCAGAAATATCTTCATTGAAAAATGTTAATACATTGTGCGGCTCTGACAACGTTTCAATGACCCATGTAGTTAAAAATGCCTTATGTTTGAGTAACGACCGGAATGGCGGGTGCGTATCAACATTCTCAAGTTTGCCAGTGGTAATGGATGACTAACTGATCTGGTTTCGCTGTTGACTTAGTAAGTGGATCAGCTAGACAGTATTCACTTGCAATGTGGCTCAGGTCATCCAAGTGTCCGGTGTTACTTTCATGTCTTAACATTTGGATTAAATGGTGGGTCTCCTTCTGTTCAGGTAGGTGTGTTGTCTGAGCTGTGGTGACTAAATTGTTTGCGTCTGTTCGGATGTGTATGGAGACGATCTCACCACTGATGTCGGCCCAAAGTGCACACAAAAACAAACAGGTTCCAAAACATTTCATTAAGGCATTTAGTTCGGCAACAGTTGTGGATTGTGTTGTAGTGGTTATCTTATGACTCTCATAGTCAATAATCGATCCACGGGTTGCTGAGTTGGAACCGTCTATGCGGTGTGTTTGCGTGTCGTAACCGGAATTGCGGTATGTTCCCTTAGAAGGCAACTTGCGATCTTCGGCTAGGAAAATGACATGAGCACGCTGACTAGACTTGTCACTGTTGTTACGGTAGGATGCATCAGGCATGCCAAGGATACGCTGAGAACCCTTCAGAGGCCAGAATCTGCCATCTACATATTGACTCTTGAGGGTTCGAACAACCTTGTTGATTTCCCTGACATCACCTATGGTTGGACTAGCAGCGGCTGAGGCACAACGCGAAAACTTGTAACAGATGTGGACCTGTGTCCTACTCTGTAACCAATTAAGCTGTCCAAGAACTGATCGATAAGCGGTGTGAAGTTGAGGATTGCATTGGATGTTATCCTTCAAGGACTTATCAATCTTGACTTCTTCAACTGCATCGACAGCAAGTTTCTGGTCAACAGAAATATATGGTCCATACTTGTCGTGAGTCTTCCATTTGATGCGTTGTCCTACAAACATAATGTCATTTTTATCTTCTGAACCGACAGCAAAATTCTTACGCAGACTGGACAAGACCTTGGACTCAAACACCTTGTCACCTGCCATGAACAGGTCATCGACATGAAGACAAATGAAACCATGCGGTCGGCGTCCCTGAGCATTGTTTCGGGCTACCGGATCCATAAGATGGTCAATTGCTTCCGAAATAGTTACCTGTTCGGTGGTTACACTACGAGGTGGTTGGTAGGTCCTTGTCTTAGAGGTACTGTCATACAGAACGTAGGTGCATCTGTCTGCGCGTGTGGGAACAAGTCCGCAGTCAAGTAAGGCTTTATCAATGATCTGCCACCATCGGCGTGGCGCATCGTTAAGACCGTAACCAGGTTTCTTAAGCCTAGCACCAATGTAAGGTGGATAACCATACTCAGGTGGAATTTGACAAATGATGTCTCTAGTTTCATCATAGGCTTCACCTTGGAGGAAAGCGGTCTTTAGGTCCATATGGTACAAGTCCCAGTGATAGTTCGCAGCCAGCTGTGTTGCACATCGGAAACCTGCACGTGATGCTGCTGGACTATCAGTTTGCTGTGTGTTCTTCTGTTTGTCCTGAAAACCCTTGAGGACCCATCTTGCCTTACATTTCTGGAAATTACCGTCTTTGTCTTTCTTTACGGTAAGAACCCATCTTCCGGCAACGAAATTCCGAACTCTGGTTTTTCTCATGTCAACAAGATCAAAAACTTCATTATCAATCCATGATTGGCATTCAGCCTTCTTTGCATCTAAAAACTGTTTGGCAAGTTGTCTCTTCTCTTGTTGAGTGGCTTCCTTTCTCTTCTTGCCAACAAGATAAGAAAATTTGTCTGTCATGGAGTACAATGTCATAAAAGCCTTGTCTTCTTCATTAATGCCGTGATATTCTTCAATGATATCAGATCTAGTCTTACGGCATCTGGTGCGCTGTCTCTCCGAGACAACGGAATAAGACATACCAATAGAATTAGAAGATTCGACGCTGCTCAGAGCTACTGGCGAACCATCAATCAATCTAGGCACAGAGAATGAAGCAGTATTACTGCACAATTTTTGTTCCTGTGACAGGAAACACCATTTTGTATCATCAATAACAAGATCATTATAATCAAGAGTCTCATCTGTATCAGTTGAACCATAAGGAATTGTTTCGTCTGTGTCCTCTTCAGGTTCCTCTTCTTCTTCTTCTTGTTGCTCTTGTTGATCTTGAGTGTCTGGTTGAGGATCATTCTCTGGCATTGGCGATGGATTAAAAGGTTCATCTCCGTCTAGCGGAAGTATCGGCGGTCCATTGTGTCCGGATGGTGCGGCATCTGGATCAGGCTCGTCATCATCAAAGTCATCAGGCACAGAATCGTGCTTGGGTTTCTTCGGTTTCGAAGCGTTTGGTGCGACTACAGCGGGTTGTGTGGTCGCGTTTGGTGTGACTGATGGCTGTGTATCACCCCCCAAATGGTTACTAGGCTGAAATTGGGTTGAAGACGCAGGAGGCATTTGTTGAGATGGTCGAGCCTTAGTTGCAGGTGGTACCGGTGGATCACCTGGTGGACGCTTTGTGCTCTGTGTCATTGGTGTGTCGTCAATGTTTGGTGGTATAATCGTATTGGGCACAATAATTGTATCTGGAGCAACAGGAATGCCAGTGGCTCCAGGAAATGGTGGTTGAGGATGATCAGGTGGTGATGATGGATGAGGTGGCAAATCTGGTGGATCATCTTGTGGTGAATGCATCTCATCGTCGGGCATATCATCACTTGGTCTTGGTGGTGAATGAAACGGTGTGTGAAACTGATCATCATCAGGAGGAAAGCCGGGATGCGGCGTGTGCGGTTCGTCGGGCATAGGAACATCTGGAAGCTGTGGTGATGAAGGTGGTGTGTTAAGATGTTCAGGCGGATGTCCATCATCTTGGTCGTTATTCTGCTGAGGTGGAAGACCCGGTGGAGGGTCGATGTTGGTGTTCTGTTCAGGAATGTCATCTGTATTATCTGTAGGAATGCTTCCATCATTGTTCCAAAACAATATTGCTGACCAATGGCTAGCAATCAACTGCGACATATCTCTAGGATGTACGCGCAGAAAAACATGAGACGCATCTTTCTTCTTCCAAAGTAAGAGTACGCCGTGTGTGTGGCGGTATTCAACTCGCAATGACTGAAAACTACACGAAAAATGATCGCGTTGTCAAACATGGACGTACTTAGATACATCTGTCTGACATGTGAGACATCTTGTTGTGCTTCGATCTGAACAGGATGATAAACATTACCAGCGGGTAGAGCATTAATGCGGTTGAGCAGGCGTTTCGTGTAATAGTCACGTACTGGAAGACCCTGTTCGTACAAGTCAGTTGCCAACACCGGATGCTCGGATGCCGTAAGAGCGGCAAGCTGATTTTGCACTCCTCGCAGTTCATCGAGATTCAAGTCTTCCAGCAGGTCTACTGCAAGTGACAGCTGCGATGGATAGAGAGCCCGTGAATTTCCTAATGGAAGGATGCATCTGATCAAAGTGCTGCAAAATCGGTATGGATAAACTTGTGCCAACTTCGTTCTTGATCCATATCCTGGTGCACTACCTTCCAATGGTTGATGATAATGTTTTGGATCATTTTTGGACTTACTATTACATCTCTTGAAAACTGGATTCAAGACTCCCTCAGGAAAGTTGTGAAGTAAGGATGTTGGTTTGTAGTAATAGTATCCATTTGGGTCTCTCATACCAAAGGCGCACATATCTAATGTTCCATAGGTTACGGTATGCTTCATGAGAAGGCGCTGAAAGTGTTTGGTAAACCAAATCTTGGAAGTCGCAGGATTTTCAATGATGAAAAATCTGCCATGTTCAATCTGATAGAGAGCGACTCTTGCACAAAATTCTACCATGGGAAGATACTTTTTCCTTTTCTGATAAGTATCGGCAGGATCATTAATATTTTGCATTTGACTCCATGGTCCACAAACAGGTGCCATGTGGATGATTTTTGGCTGTTGTCGCTCAATGACTTCCATTGCCTTTCGCCGGCCTTCGGCAGTGAGCAAGTCGTAACCTGTGCGGAGGTCTATTGGAGCGCCGACTCGAAGTCCTTGCATTGCTGCCGCTTGACTAAGCTTGGCAGAGCCGCTAAACAGCTCAAGGAAATCTAATTTTCCGGTCATAGCTGGCTCCCATGTATAACAACCATATGTAATACCTTCAGGACCTGACTGAATGGCATCGTGTTCTATGATGTTATTTGCATGGTCATCTGAGCGGCAAGTGGACTTCACTGCTGTACAGGCGCCCTTGGCCGAAGATTCGGCACCGGCGGCAGCTTTGGCCGAAAAGTCGGCACTGGCAAGTGCAATTGGTTCTAAAGGAATGTCAATATCCTCAATAGGATTATGGTCTTTTCTTATTTTACTGATGTTGACCTTCACGATTCTGGTTCCTAAATCAACTCCAACCATACTGCCATCTACGGAAACCAACTTTCCTTTTATCCATTTTCCTCCATGTGAACCGTCTGATTTGATTTTTGATTTGTCTTCGGTCCAATAGTAAACTTTATCTCCAGGAAAGAATGGTCCATCACTAAGTTGAAGTTTACTCGCAATATCTCTTCGAAGGTCATCAGATTGTTTTGCCTCTAGAAACTTTCGCATCGCCAGTGACCTTAGTGCTTCAATCTGTCTCTCAGGAGCAGGGGCCTCAGTCGTGAGCTGAGCTGGATTCATGAGCTCAATCGCCGTAAGATCGGCAGGTCTTCTGCCAAATGCTAATTCAATAGGAGTGACACCACCGAGTGTTACCATGGTGTTCCTTGAAATGCAGGCTTGTCTCAACAACTGTTTATAAGTAATGTTGGCAAGCAATGGATCATCTTTCAAGGAAATTAGCATCAATGAGACCTGTTTCTTAAACATGCGAATGGCTGCCTCAGCTCGATTTGGCCATGGTGTTCCTGGTCCTAGAGAGATTGGCCTGATGCTGTGCCGGTTGTAGTAACTCTCCATCTCAATGCCCATGAAAGCTTGATCGGCAACTATGTATTTTGGATTCAGCTGATAAGTTTCAAAGTATTCTTGAAGATGGGAAATCGTCACCGGATCAGATCTGTTTTGAACTACAAAAGCAGTAGTCAAGGAGGTTGCACCATCATACATAAGTAAGAATTGAAGTTTTGACTGTTGATTGATCGGAACTTCTCCATGATCGATGAAGGTAAGTTCACCAAAGACTTCATTTCGGATTCCTGAAACCTTAGCTCTTGATGGTGCAATCCTGGCAGTGGAACATGTGTCACATGATTTTGTAATCTGATCAAATTTGTCATAGATTTCTTTTGGTAACTTCAGAGCCGATGTTCTTCTCTTGAATTGTTCAGTGGTCATGTGATAATGCTTCAAATGCAACTTGAGAAGTTCAGTAGGTGATTGAAGCTTATCATGAATTCTCTGAAGTGCTAGTGACAAAGTTCCCTTAGGTGACGGTTCCTTTTTCTCTTCAAGTTTTACTTCAACCTTTGGTTCCGGTTTGACTTCAGTTTCTTCTTCAATCTGAGGTTCCCGACGTCTTGGGATACCGTCCTTCGAACCGGAACTTGGCCCAGAGGCCACCATTGGCTCATCATCGGGATCAAAAGGTTGAGCTGGTACTTCTAACTTACTATCAGGCTGAATTGTTTTCTTGACAATCTTCTTAGAATCAGGCTTGGCCGGTTTCGGCACCTCTGCAGGCTTAGGCTCTGATCCCTTGAATCTCTTGCAACCTTCTTTGTTGGTGTGTGGTCGATGCTTACCATTGCATGCTGGGCATGTGATGTCTTCGGACTGAAAGCTGTACATCGGTTTCCAACTGGAAGTAGCAAGAGCCATAATGTCAAGGACTGGATGGTTGGATGTACTGACCGCCAAGGCGGTGCGTTGCATTCCAAACAGTGGACAAGTCATGAACTCGCCTACAGGAGTGTGCTCAATGTTCATGCGAAGATTCCTCATTTGTTCAACTGAAAAGAGGATAGGAACCTTACCTTTGTCCAGGATGTCAACGCATGTTGTGATCCAACCAGTTTGTGCACGATCATTGCGAAAATGAATCACTAATCTTTCCTTGACAGTAGATTGTTCTCCGTTGGCAAATGAAAACTTACTTGAACACGGTTGCTTAGAAAACCATATATGATCACGCTTGGGGTGTTGTTGGCAAGCCTGTACAAGGCGATCAATGGCAAAGCGGGATCCCATAGCTCGAGTGCAACCTGAATCAAGAATGACATAAGTCGGATGAGAACCTAAATCTACATATTCACAAAGCAATGCTTGTTGGGCACCATGATCATAATTTAGGAATACACACTCTTCCGTTGAGACGGAATCGAGCGGGCTTGTGCGCGGCTGAAACGAATGCAGCTCACCGTTTCCGGTAGAAACACTCTTCTCAACTTGGCGGATGCTCTTCAATAGGGACCTGTTCAAATCAGAGAAACACTGGTACATCACAGACACGAACAGAAGCACGAATGTGAGGGCCTCTACAAGTTCGTGTCCGAACAATCGGAACAAGCGAATGCCTGAAAAACAGAACCGGTTGATCTTGTCGGTCTGTCCGTCCTCGAGATTGACGTCTGAATGCTTGTCCTCGGAGTCGGTCAGTTCCTCAGCGGAAACAAAATACGACCAATTGTACCAATCACCTTGGGAGTAATCTCCGTCATATCCATAGTAGGATTCATAACCTGACCAGCCATCTGTCCAGTATGTGTCATAGTCGTAACTCCAGCTTTCTTCGGCATGGGCTGTTTCTTGTTTTTCAGGGGCATGTGATGCACTAGATGATGCAGCCTGTGCTACATTAGCTTGTGGAGGTTGTGACAAAAATGGATTGGTTCCTCCTTTGTTCTTCGCATCACCTTTTCCTTTTCCTTTCCATGAAGGCATTCCTTTGAAAGAATCCTTTCCTTTCATCATTCCTTTCTTGCCCTTTTTACCTTTTCCTTTGCCCTTGCCTTTTCCCCAGAAAGCTGTGTCTTGCTGGTCATCTTCCCATGCTGCAAAACCTTTGCCTTTTGACCTCGAGCGGAAGCCGGGTCTTGATTTCTTTCCTCCTTTCTTGCCATAACCTTTTGGTCTACCTTTCTTGAAGGACCTGCCGTAGATGCGGCGCTTAGAGTATGAAACCTTGGCGCTGAGAACCCAGAACTCGTTCTCGGTGTAAAGACCTGTGAAACCTTCTTCACCCGTCTCTTCATCAAAAACCCAAAATCCGTACTCACCTTCTTCGGTCTCGCCCTCGTCGATGACGTAGAAGTTGGACCGCTTGCGGTGCGTGATATTTGGGTCTGCAACACCTGTGCGGGAAACGGCAAAAAGTTCTAAGAACAGCTGTTTCACTTGGAGATAGGTGTATTGAGGCATTGCAATCTGACGGATGTTCATGGACGAGACAAAGCGCTCGCGCTGTTGCTCGTTGAGGTCTGCTTGCACTAGAAAAATCAGTGACATCAAATTGTCTGACAATGGAAACTGCTGTGCATGTCTGGTCCTTCTGTTGGTTATGGTCTGCTCTCTCAACTCTTGTTGAAAAGCTAGCTTATCTTCATCTGTTACTATTGCATTATATTGCAGTCTTTGCTCATCTGTGAGTGCTGCTGTAAATGCCTGAGTGCCTGCCTCGGGGAGATCGGATATGTCCAGCAGATCGGACCAAGAAGCCGACAAACGCTTCTGCGCGATCTCAAATCGCCCTATCCAGTGCACGAATTCGCTCTGGCCTCGATATGTGCGAAACATCTGGAGGAATCGCCAAAGGAACACATGATTTACTCCCTTCACGAAGTATGGTCTCAATGTGTCCTTGAAATGAGCGAGGCCACGATCCGGATCTCGGAGTAGGGCATTATCGAGCATCGACTTATAAAAAGAAGCGGAACCAATGAGGGCATTCTTTAATGATGGTCCGTGTTTATCTGCATCCAATGTTGTGATCCCTAACCAGTCATCAATTAAATCTTCATATTCAAACCAGCTTGATTGGCCATCAAATTGGGGTGGAACCTTCGGTGTCATTTTGATGCCCATCCGGTTTTCGGAATGACTGGTGGCGGCATATGCTTCAGGCTCTTCATAAGAGACAATCTGGAGTTGTTCTTCATCTGAATCCATGTTGTGGATTAAGACCATGGCAGCTACTCTAACTTGACCTACAGGTTGCCTCCGCAAGTCCGATATACGGAATGTATGCAGAGAACGGCAGTTCGGCACACGGATCTAGACTTGGCGAAGGCACAGGCTCCGCTACCACTTTGAGGTAGCTATCCCCGGATTAGGGGAGCCCTGAATTAAGGATCTAACACCTGCGGTCAGCGGCAAGACTGCGAATCTTTTCTACGCGGCTTTGCTAGTCTTGAGCCATGCGGAGTGCGCATGAAAGATATGAATTAAGGATACATGTCAACATGCATGAATGCATTGTGAAGACACGTAAACAAAAACAAATCACATGGGGGAATGGGGGAATGGGGGAATGGGGGAATGGGGGAATGGGGGAATGGGGGAATGGGATTATCATTATTGATAGTTATTGTGGATCATTCCCTCATTCCCTAACAAGTAAGTTCATCACCACTAGCAGTAGCCACTGGCCACTGTGACAACCCCGCTTTGATGAATCACCTGTAGCGTTGCGAAGCAGTCCCTGTGGCTATGTCTTTTTGAATTGGACCTGCCTGCAAGAAAATAGCAATGTTGATAAGTAATCTTTTCAAAATGATCACAAACATTGAGAAGCTGGGTTTTCCTGGGGTTTTCCCATGCTTTTCCCCCAATGGTTTCCCCCTAACTCAATCTCAATCAGAGAAAGCCGTATTTCTTTGTACATGCTCAGGGGACCATTGTGCCCGATGGACCCTCTGGCGACCCAACATGGCACCTTGGATGCCTGGATTTCTCAAGATGGGTTGACAGTGAGCTGTTAAAACCTCGGTGTTTTATGTTGTAGCACTGTAGCACTTGAAGGTTCTGCAAACACAGAGGTCTCTGTGCTTTTTCAAAATACTTAGACTCTAAGTATCGTATGCAGAATGGGCAGGCATTCCGTTTGAAGTTCTTTGAAGTCTGCTTTCTCCATTACTTGTGATCTGACCGCCGAAGGAACTTCTCATACAAGGGGTCATGAGACTCAAACCGGCATCGAGTGAATCTAATGCCAATGAGTGAACGGATCTGAAGATGACCCTAGCTATTGGGGTTTCTGGGGTGACATGTTTTTCATCTAATCATCTAATCCTCCCCACAAGATCTTGAGATGTCTTGCGCCACTTCCCGGCTAATCATCACTAAGCCATCACTATCCCCTATCAAGAAATAGCCACTCATAGGGACTAAATATCCGATATTACTCGTATCACATATTCATACAATATTGTCATCATGACATCGCCATTTTCAGACACATCCAGACTGGCACATCTTAGGTTCCCTTCTGCTGGAAGTAATGGGGCAAGTGAGGAGGAAAGCGGAGCTGAAAACACCTTGATTTTGCGAACGAAATGGTGGAGCGAGCTGGCTAGACTAACCCACCCACCTGGAACCCCCAGTCCAGAAATGGCCATGGTGGTTTACCCTTTGCACAGTTTCAACCATTTGTGATGTAGGGTTTCCAAGCCCTATCATTGGGAAACAAACATATTCTTTTCTGTTTTGGGTTTCCAGACAGAGGTAAAGATGAGAAATATCATCAAAGGAGCTTAGCTAGAAAACTTCCAAGATACGTTCGATGGTCATGGTTAGCATCCACACCATCATGTCAACCACATCATCATGTCAACCACCCATCATCAAGTAGCTGGGAAGCGTAACAGTTCGGAAGCGTGTGATTTCACGGGTGAAAACACTCTTGGGCGCGAAACCCTGTATTTTTTGGTGTTGTGGCTTCGGTCTGTGTTTCTGCGGATCCGCGCGTTGATCTGGGAAAGTTGTCGGCCAAAAATCGCCGATTCATTGATTCATTGGTTCAATGATTTATTGATTCATCGATTCATTGTTTCATTGTGTAATTGATTCGTTGGTTCGTTGATTCAATGAGTCACTGGTTCATTGATTCGTTGGTTCGTTGGTTCATGAATTCATGGACTCATGGCTTCATTGATTCCTTGATTGGTTGATTTACTGATTCTTTGGTTCATTGATTGATTGATTGATTGATTCATCGTCTTCATCGGTTCACTGATTCATCGATTCATTGGCTCATGAACTCATCGGTTCATTGGCATTTGTTCATTGATTCATTCAAGCAGTTGTGCATGGATGCTTTCATGGCATTTCATTGGCATCTCAACGACTATTTACTATTTGCTCATTTGTTGATGGACCTCACAACTTCAACACTTCGTTGCTTCTGCATGTCAAAAGCTTTCCTATAGGCCATCTTCTTCCTATAGTGGTTTTATTTTTTCGAAACTTCCGCCCTGGCGCGGGCCGGGTCCTACCTGGTAAAATATCAGATGCAGATCGTCAGGATACTCCATACCACCCACCAACATGTTACGATTTCGATCTATAACCAACGGAAGTTTTAGTTTGACAACTTCCGAGTTACGGACGAATGTCCAGGGGCTGTTTTGTCATCATGTTAATGTCTCATCATGTCAACCAGCCATCATCAAGGAGTTGGGATAAGAGTGACAGCTCGGGAACACGCGAACTCACGGGTGAAAACCCTACCGGGCGCGTTCGGGTAAAGTGGCTTCCATGGTCGCCAAAGTAGGATAAAGTAGGGTCGCTGTTTCGGGTTGTGGGCGTCGATCTGGGAAAGTTGTCGACAAAAAGCGACGCGTCGCAGGACTGTAGCGAGAGCTCGATTTCCTTCAAAATGTTAAAAAAAACTGAGGGGCTCGGAGCACTTTTGGAAGATGAGGTCGGCAAAACGTACACAGGACTGTAGCGAGAGCTCAATTGCCACTTTACAATGTTTAAAACTGACGGGCGTAGGGCACTTTTGGAAGATGAGGTCGGCAAAATGTGTACTGGACTGTGGCAAGCGGAGCAGTTTTGGAAGATGAGGTCGGCAAAATGCGCACGAGACTGTAGCGAGAGCTCGGTTTCACATAAAAATCGCAAGAAACTGAGGGGATCGGAGCACTTTTGGAAGATGAAGTTGGCTCAATGTCTTCATTCAATGATTCGTTGGTTGCAGCTTTCATTGATTCAATGGTTGGTTTCTTTATTGGTGCATTGACCCACTGAATCGTTGAACTGTTGATTCATTGATTCGCTGATTCATTGATTCCTAGATTCCTAGATTCATTGATTTATTGACTCAGTCGTTGCATCATTGATTCATTGATTCCTTGATTCAGTGATGCATTGATTCATTGATTCAGCGGTTCATTGGTTCACAGGTTGCTTGATTCATTGAGTCGCGGCTTTGTTGCTTCATTGTTTCATTGCCTCACTGGTTCATTGGTTCATCAAGTCACTGGTTCATTGATTCTCTCATGTCGTTTCATTGGCATCTCATCAACCATTTGCTGATTGGTTGATGCACCTCACAACTTCAACACTTTATTGTTTCTGCATCGCAGAAACTTTCCTATAGGCAATTTAATTCCTATAATCATGTCCTATTTTCGAAACTTCCGCCCCGGCGCGGGCCGGGCGCTACCTGGTAATATATGGGCGCAGGCGTTCTGAAATCTTGGATAGACCCCCAATTTGTAGCATTCGGAACATGGTGACTAGCTCAATCAGCTAGTGGATTTAGGGGTACCCCATTGTCAGACAAATGCAGGTATCAAGCGTCGATCTTTGGCAGATTCTGGAATCATGCTTTCAGAGGTGAACAACTTGTGTTTGCTTAAATGTGTGGTGGCCTTTCTATGAAGAATTCGCTTAGCCTGCCAGTTCTAATGTTGCTAACATCTCGCAGAATTCCACAGTCGACAAAATTGTTTGTGAACATATCAACACCAACATAGAAATCCAAGAGCCTGTGCTGGTATTTGAGTGATTGCCCACCAACTTGGTTCAACAGTAGGTTGGGAACTACCTTTGCATATTTTTTGATTTTGATGAAGTACTTGTTCATTTGTAAAAAAAACATTTTCACTTCACTGAGAGGAGGAAGAGGCCTTCAAATTCGAGAAACTCAGCATCTACAAGTATCTCACAGAGCGGGGACGCCAGAAACTTCGTGGTCCACTGCCAGTCCACTGGCAGTGCCGCAACTAGATTCAACTTGATCGGTTAGGTACTTGTTTTTTGGGGGAATCCACCCTTCCACTTCATCCACTTCATCCACTTCATCCACTCCACTCCATTCCATTCCATTCCCATTCACATTCCATTCCCTTTCCATTCCATTCCCATTCCCAGTCCCAGTCCCATTCCCATTCCATTCCATTCCCATGTCCAGGTCCATGTCCATTTCCATTTCCAATTTCATTCCATTATTCCATTCCTTCACCAAAAACTTTGCTATTCTCCGTTGCAATAGCAATAGGATGGAGGTACGCCCCATTTGCAGTCTCCGCACCAAGATATTGCAAGGGATGGAACCACCAAATCCTAAGGTGGGAATCTGTGAAGAAGCGCGAGGAGCACATGGAAGTGGTATTTCAGTGAGTGATCTACAAATCTCGAGGCTGTTTGTGACAGAATCCAAGAAGTAGCAAAACTCCTGGCTATCCGCTTGAAGGTGGTTCAGGCTGAGATGAATCGAGCGGACAAGATGTGATTTTAGGTTGAGTTCCATTTAGTGACAGGAATGACTTGCTGCTTTCGGTTCGTTGACGTCACTGGTTCCGTGTTCAGCTGGTGACACCCCTCCACAATCCTCATGTCCACTGTGGCTTGCCGTCGACCAACATCGATATGACACTCCAATGACGATTTGCTCAGTGTTCACGTTTTAAAACAGGTTTCCAAGTCTGTGAGATGTTCATTTTTTAGTGATCAGAGTGTTCAAAGATCCCTTGGCAAAAACTTTGATCACAGCCATCGCCGCCACCGGCACCAGCACACCAGCGCACCAGCGCACCAGCGCATCAGCGCACCAACGCACCAGAACCAGAACCAGAACCAGAACCAGAACCATCATCATCATCATCATCATCATCATCATCATCATCATCATCATCATCATCATCATCATCATCATCATCATCATCATCATTCATCATCATCCATCATCATCATCATCATCATCATCATCATCATCATCATCCATCATCATCATCATCATCATCATCATCATCATCACCATCATCATCATCATCACCATCATCATCATCATCCTCCATCATCATCATCATCCTCCATCATCATCATCATCATCACCACCATCATCATCATCACATCATCATCATCATCATCATCATCATACATCATCATCATCATCATCATCATCATCATCATCATCATCATCATCATCATCATCATCATCATCATCATCATCATCATCATCATCATCATCATCATCACATCATCATCATCATCATCATCATCATCATCATCATCATCATCATCATCATCATCATCATCATCATCATACATCATCATCATCATCATCATCATCATCATCATCGACAGGGCCCATGGACACCCTGAAACATTTGATCTCAACTCGGCTCGTGTTTGACGAATGCATGCAGGATTCAGAAGTCCTCGATGCGGAGGAATCTTTTGCCATCCGCTCCTATGTTGAGGCCCAGACTTGAGGATCCTTAGGATCTACAAATCCGCGGGATGCGGAAGTGACAACATCCCATGCTTTCACATCCAGATTTGGATTTAGATTTTATAGGTATTTCATGGCATGTAAAGGTTGCACATGGTCACTCAGACCGTTCCCAAGGACCTTAGGGTCTGGGAGGACCGTTTCAATTCGAGTATCTACAATTTTTCTTCTTCAGTCTTGTTGGTAACTGAAATTTTTTGGGGCGAGGGAACTCTATAGACCTTGAACTCTGATGAGGGAAAGGCATAAAAAGGGCCCTGTCCATCCTCTGACGCCTAGACTCAACCACCACCCCTACGATATCTGGATACGGTTGCATGATGTTGCATGATATTGCATACAAATGCACCTGTATAACATTGTCTAGATAGCTATATCTATGCAGCAAATCAATCCATTGATCCAGGGTCACATCCGACGAGAGAAGCGCCTCACAAAGTACAACATCATGAAGGCGGTTTACCTGATGGTGAGCCTGGACAAATCCAATGGGAGTTGATATATTTTGAGATAGGCAAGGCCTTGTAAATGATGAGGGTTCATGACCAATTTCACGTTTTTTTTTGATTTGTTGTTGTGATCTCTTGCGAGGGACGAACACCGAGCACCGCACTGGACAGGTAGCACCATACAAGGGGTACCTCCTGCCCAAGGTGTTTCGCTGGGTGGATTGGCTCTCTAGTAGTGGTACGATGTGTTACGTGTAATTGCAGTACCATACCTATCAGGCATGTAGCTTGAAGAACCAACATTGCCGTCCACTGCGATTCTTGATCTGATGGGCAAGTTAATCGTTTGTCAGAAGATGTAAACTCCACGCTGGCCCCGAAGAAGGCTCCAAGTAAAAAAGGTTAAAAGACTGCACCAGTTGACAAACAACCGCATTTATTTTTGTTATTATTTTTTCGCGGCAGGTTTCTGTTTTTTTTTTGGGTTCCTGGTTCTATGCTTTCCTGTTTCTCTGATTTTCTGCTTTTCTGCTTCTCTGCTTTTCTGCTTCTCTGCTTACATTGCTTCTCTGCTTTTCCTGCTTCTCTGCTTACATTGCTTCTCTGCTTTTCTGCTTTTCTGCTTTTTGTTTTCCCTGCTTCTTTGCTTTTCCTGCTTCTTTGCTTTTCTGCTTCTCTGCTTTCCCTGCTTCTCTGCTTTTGCACTTCTGTGCCTTTCTACTTCTACTATTCTACTTTTTCTTTTCTTCAGTCATGTGTTTTTGTTGCTCTACTTCCTGCTCCTTTGCTTCTTTGCTTCCTGTCTTTACTGTCTCTTTGTTTTTCATTTTCTTTTGCTTTATTCTGTTCTGTTTGTATCCTAAATGAAACCCTAGAGAGACCTAGGTGAAACCCAAAGAAACCCTAAAGAAATCCTGATAAGAAACCCTACGTGAAACCCCAAATGAACCCTAAAGAAACCATAAATGAACCCTAAAGAAACCATAAATTGTTCCTAAAGAAACCATAAATGAAATAATGAAACCCTGCAGAAACTTTAAATGACACCCTAAATGACACCCCAAAGAAACCCGAAACAACACTCTGAAAAAAAATACTGTAAATGAAACCTTAACTGACACCTTAGCTGAAACCCTAAATTGACACCCTAAACAAACCCTAAATTGAAACCCTAATTGAAACCCTAAAGAGACCCTAAATGAAACCCTAAAGAAACCCTAAATGACACCCTAAATGAAACCCTGAGGAGCCCGAAAGGAACCCACTTGAACGTTTAGAAATCGTGAAAAGAAATCCTAATAAGAAACCCTGGAATGAAACCCTAAAGAAAACTTAAATGAACTCCTGAATGAAACCTTGAATTGAAACCCTAAATTGAAACCCTAAAGAAAGCTTAAATGAAACCCTAAAGAAACCCTAAATGAAACCCTAAACGAAACCCTAAATGAAACCCTAGAGAAACCCTAAAGAAACTCTAAATGAAACCCTAAAGAAACCTTAAATGAGACCCTAAATGAAACCCAAACTGAAACCCTAAAGAAGAAACCCTAAATGAAACCCTAAATGAATTCCTAAATGAAACCCTAAACAAAACCCTAAAGAAACCCTAAATGAAACCCTAAATGAAACCGTAAAGAAGCCCTAAATGAAATCCTAAATGAAACCCTAAATAAAACCCCAAATGAAGCTAAATAAAACCCCAAATGAACGCCTAAATAAAACCCTAAATGAAACTCTAAATGAAACCTTAAATGACACCCTAAATGAAAGCCTAAAGAACCCTCAAGAGACCCACATGAACGTCTGAAGTACCAAAATGTAGCAAATACCATGCAAATGCGAGGTTGAACTGCCAAAATGTGACAAATACCATGCAAAATGGAAAGCGAACATGGCCAAATGTAGCAAATATCATGCAAAATGCAAAGTGACGACCATGCCAAAATGTAGCAAATACCATGCACAATGACAGGTTCTAGTTCCAAACTGTTGCAAATACAAGGCAAATGGTACCAGGAAAGAAAGCAAAACAAAATCCAAAACCTGAGACAAAAAATACCACAAACTATTCTACACCCAAATTCATAGGCGTTTTCCAATGATGACGAGTTCGTTTCCTCCATGGGTATGGGGGCCACTCTCTCTCTCTCTCTCTCTCTGAAACATCTTTTCTACAACTGCGTCTAGCCAAGGAATAGGGAACCGAAACGCACACTTGATATGATCGGATCCTCGAGACTTGTGAGGAGCCATTTCTCATTGTCGAGAAGAACAATGAGAAGGGAGAGACAATGGAGGTGCCTTGTTGACCGTGAAAAATTGAAAGCCTGGGCGAAGACCTTTATTAGTGGGGATATGGGCCCCCGCAATTGTGGCCACGCAGCCCCACAAGAGGAACTTCCAGGAACTAATCGAAATCCAAGGTCCGTCCCAGGGACTCGCAAGTGGGGGTAGGGGAGGCCACTCAAAGTGCACTGAAAGATACCAGAGTTTTTGCGAGCCGCCCATGGCACATGTATTTGAAGGCACGAGGTAGAAAAGATAGAAGTATGATGAACAACGTAATGAAACGGACATATGTAAATATGTTCTCAAGAGTTCGAAGGTTCGCAGTTGATCCAAGTTGTGCTGGTTTTCCCACAGATCTTTTACCCCGTAAACAAATGGGATGGCAATGTAGAAGATCCAGCAGCAGAGAAGAGAGTATTACTTGAGTTTCCAGCGGTCCCTGAGACGTGTTGCGATTGCATGTTGGAGTTGCACGTTGGAGCAAGCAGATGGGCCCAAATCGGTCTGAAGTCCGCATCGCCTGTGTTTGTCACGTGTTAATTCGTGTTAGTTCGCCTTACCCAAAGTTTGGCCCTAGCATCAGATTGAGGCCATTCTACACACCGTTGGCCGGGTGTGGGGCGCACTGTGCGAGGGCCTTCGTGCATTGTGCGAAGGATACTTTGGGTTTCTGGCCAACCTACTGGATGCTTAGTAGATGACAACGAGACGATGCGCTAACGTGCTCGTTGGGCTCAAAGTTCCCTTGAGGGTAACGGACCGGGTTCGGTTTGTGCATTGTATGCAACGACGTATACATGCATCTGGACACCTGGCCCAAAGGTCCGTCCCAGGGACTCGCAAGTGGGGGTAGGGGAGGCCACTCAAAGTGCAATGAAAGATACCAGAGTTTTTGCGAGCCGCCCATGGCACATGTATTTGAAGGCACGAGGTAGAACAGATAGAAGTATGATGAACAACGTAATGAAACGGACATATGTAAATATGTTCTCAAGAGTTGAAGGTTCGCAGATGATCCAAGTTCTGCTGGCTTTCCCACCGATCTTTTACCCCGTAAACAAATGGGATGGCAATGTAGAAGATCCAGCAGCAGAGAAGAGAGTATTACTTGAGTTTCCAGCGGTCCCTGAGACGTGTTGCGATTGCATGTTGGAGTTGCACGTTGGAGCAAGCAGATGGGCCCAAATCGGTCTGAAGTCCGCATCGCCTGTGTTTGTCACGTGTTAATTCGTGTTAGTTCGCCTTACCCAAAGTTTGGCCCTAGCATCAGATTGAGGCCATTCTACACACCGTTGGCCGGGTGTGGGGCGCACTGTGCGAGGGCCTTCGTGCATTGTGCGAAGGATACTTTGGGTTTCTGGCCAACCTACTGGATGCTTAGTAGATGACAACGAGACAATGCGCTAACGTGCTCGTTGGGCTCAAAGTTCCCAGGAGGGTAACGCGCAAGTGGGGGTAGGGGAGGCCACTCAAAGTGCACTTTGCAAGTGGCACAGGGCACATGTATTTGGAGGCATGAGGTGAAATAGGCAGAAATATAAAGACAAATCTAGTGACAAAGAAATAAACACATGATGAATGATAGCGAAAAGTTTGGTTTGGACATACCTGTAGCCTCCAATTAATAAATAATTAGCATAAATCAATGGTGATTGATACCTTATTTTTTTTTTCTCGAAATGAGCGGCCAGTCTTGGCATTTCCACTTTGTGCACTTTGAAGCAACAAGCCTGATCGTATTTTCTCGTGAAATGAGCCTAGATACCCAGAAACAAGAAAATAATAGAAAATACACAATTGTCAGGACAGGAATGCATGGTTTTCATTGAAGTGAACGTAACAAAACAGCATGAGCGTAAATCCAGCCAAAAGAGACTATGAGTAGAAAAGGGTGGTGATTGAAGATCCAGGCATGTAGCAGTTGATCGTTTTCCCGCAGATCTTTTAGCCCGTAAACAAATTGGATGGCAATGTAGAAGATCCAGTAGCAGAGAAGAGAGTAATCACTTGAGTTTCCAGCGGTCCCTGAGACGTGTTGCGATTGCATGTTGGAGTTGCACGTTGGAGCAAGCAGATGGGCCCAAATCGGTCTGAAGTCCGCATCGCCTGTATTTGTCACGTGTTAGTTCGTGTTAGTTCGCCTTACCCAAAGTTTGGCCCCAGCATCAGATTGAGGCCATTCTACACACCGTTGGCCGGGTGTGGGGCGCACTGTGCGAGGGCCTTCGTGCATCGTGCGAAGGATACTTTGGGTTTCTGGCCAACCTACTGGATGCTTAGTAGATGACAACGAGACGATGCGCTAACGTGCTCGTTGGGCTCAAAGTTCCCTTGAGGGTAACGCGCAAGTGGGGGTAGGGGAGGCCACTCAAAGTGCACTTTGCAAGTGGCACAGGGCACATGTATTTGGAGGCATGAGGTGAAATAGGCAGAAATATAAAGACAAATCTAGTGACAAAGAAATAAACACATGATGAATGATAGCGAAAAGTTTGGTTTGGACATACCTGTAGCCTCCAATTAATAAATAATTAGCATAAATCAATGGTGATTGATACCTTATTTTTTTTTTCTCGAAATGAGCGGCCAGTCTTGGCATTTCCACTTTGTGCACTTTGAAGCAACAAGCCTGATCGTATTTTCTCGTGAAATGAGCCTAGATACCCAGAAACAAGAAAATAATAGAAAATACACAATTGTCAGGACAGGAATGCATGGTTTTCATTGAAGTGAACGTAACAAAACAGCATGAGCGTAAATCCAGCCAAAAGAGACTATGAGTAGAAAAGGGTGGTGATTGAAGATCCAGGCATGTAGCAGTTGATCGTTTTCCCGCAGATCTTTTAGCCCGTAAACAAATTGGATGGCAATGTAGAAGATCCAGTAGCAGAGAAGAGAGTAATCACTTGAGTTTCCAGCGGTCCCTGAGACGTGTTGCGATTGCATGTTGGAGTTGCACGTTGGAGCAAGCAGATGGGCCCAAATCGGTCTGAAGTCCGCATCGCCTGTATTTGTCACGTGTTAGTTCGTGTTAGTTCGCCTTACCCAAAGTTTGGCCCAGCATCAGATTGAGGCCATTCTACACACCGTTGGCCGGGTGTGGGGCGCACTGTGCGAGGGCCTTCGTGCATCGTGCGAAGGTTACTTTGGTTTTCTGGCCAACCTACTGGATGCTTAGTAGATGACAACGAGACGATGCGCTAACGTGCTCGTTGGGCTCAAAGTTCCCAGGAGGGTAGCGCGCAAGTGGGGGTAGGGGAGGCCACTCAAAGTGCACTGAAAGATACCAGAGTTTTTGCGAGCCGCCCATGCCACATGTATTTGAAGGCACGAGGTAGAAAAGATAGAAGTATGATGAACAACGTAATGAAACGGACACATGTAAATTATGTTCTCAAGAGAGTTCCAAGGTTCGCAGTTGATCCAAGTTGTGCTGGTTTTCCCACAGATCTTTTAGCCCGTAAACAAATTGGATGGCAATGTAGAAGATCCAGCAGCAGAGAAGAGAGTAATCACTTGAGTTTCCAGCGGTCCCTGAGACGTGTTGCGATTGCATGTTGGAGTTGCACGTTGGAGCAAGCAGATGGGCCCAAATCGGTCTGAAGTCCGCATCGCCTGTATTTGTCACGTGTTAGTTCGTGTTAGTTCGCCTTACCCAAAGTTTGGCCCAGCATCAGATTGAGGCCATTCTACACACCGTTGGCCGGGTGTGGGGCGCACTGTGCGAGGGCCTTCGTGCATCGTGCGAAGGTTACTTTGGTTTTCTGGCCAACCTACTGGATGCTTAGTAGATGACAACGAGACGATGCGCTAACGTGCTCGTTGGGCTCAAAGTTCCCAGGAGGGTAGCGCGCAAGTGGGGGTAGGGGAGGCCACTCAAAGTGCACTGAAAGATACCAGAGTTTTTGCGAGCCGCCCATGCCACATGTATTTGAAGGCACGAGGTAGAAAAGATAGAAGTATGATGAACAACGTAATGAAACGGACACATGTAAATTATGTTCTCAAGAGAGTTCCAAGGTTCGCAGTTGATCCAAGTTGTGCTGGTTTTCCCACAGATCTTTTACCCCATAAACAAATTGGATGGCAATGTAGAAGATCCAGCAGCAGAGAAGAGAGTAATCACTTGAGTTTCCAGCGGTCCCTGAGACGTGTTGCGATTGCATGTTGGAGTTGCACGTTGGAGCAAGCAGATGGGCCCAAATCGGTCTGAAGTCCGCATCGCCTGTATTTGTCACGTGTTAGTTCGTGTTAGTTCGCCTTACCCAAAGTTTGGCCCAGCATCAGATTGAGGCCATTCTACACACCGTTGGCCGGGTGTGGGGCGCACTGTGCGAGGGCCTTCGTGCATCGTGCGAAGGTTACTTTGGGTTTCTGGCCAACCTACTGGATGCTTAGTAGATGACAACGAGACGATGCGCTAACGTGCTCGTTGGGCTCAAAGTTCCCAGGAGGGTAGCGCGCAAGTGGGGGTAGGGGAGGCCACTCACATTGTCACTGAAAGATCGCCAGATTTTTGGCGACCCGCCCATGCCACACCATGTATTTGAAGGCAACGAGTAGAAAAGATGAAGTAAGGAAACAACGGAATGAAACGGACACATGTAAATTGTTATGTTCTCAGAGTTCCAAGGTTCGCAGTTGAGTCCAAGTTGTGCTGCGTTTTTCCCCACAGATCTTGTTTAGCCGTAACAATGGGAATGCATTAAAATCCAGTAGTCAGGAAGATCGTAATCACTTGAGTTTTTTCCTCCAGCGGTCCCGTGGAGACGTATTATTGCGATTTCTTTTGGAGTTGCACGTTGGAGCAAGCAGATGGGCCCAAATCGGTCTGAAGTCCGCATCGCCTGTATTTGTCACGTGTTAGTTCGTGTTAGTTCGCCTTACCCAAAGTTTGGCCCAGCATCAGATTGAGGCCATTCTACACACCGTTGGCCGGGTGTGGGGCGCACTGTGCGAGGGCCTTCGTGCATCGTGCGAAGGTTACTTTGGTTTTCTGGCCAACCTACTGGATGCTTAGTAGATGACAACGAGACGATGCGCTAACGTGCTCGTTGGGCTCAAAGTTCCCAGGAGGGTAGCGCGCAAGTGGGGGTAGGGGAGGCCACTCAAAGTGCACTGAAAGATACCAGAGTTTTTGCGAGCCGCCCATGCCACATGTATTTGAAGGCACGAGGTAGAAAAGATAGAAGTATGATGAACAACGTAATGAAACGGACACATGTAAATTATGTTCTCAAGAGAGTTCCAAGGTTCGCAGTTGATCCAAGTTGTGCTGGTTTTCCCACAGATCTTTTACCCCATAAACAAAGAGAGCTGGCCGCTGTGGGAGTGCACTTTTTTTCCATGCAGTCATTACATTAATCATTATATTAGTCATTATATTAATCATTATATAAGTCATTAGATGCATCATTATATTGATCATTATATGAATCATTATATGAATCATTATATGAATCATTATATTTATCATTAAATGAATCATTAAATGAATCATCATTATATCAGTCTGCACAATTTAGAGCGAGGGCTGACGAGGTACGAGGTGAATCTTTGCAATTTAAGCGAGGTGAATTAATTAAATTCAGAAAACGAGGTGGGCAGAAATTGCTTTCAAAGCATGTGCAACGAGTGAAAAAAAAACTTTTCGGGCTCCAGAAAGTTTTTTTTTGTTCCCATCAGAGTGAAAAAAATAGAAAATTAAGGGTGCATTCAGACCCGTGAAAAAAAAACTTTCTGGAGCCCGAAAAGTTTTTTTAATCGTAATTCAGTCAGTGCCCTGTGGTGGCATGCCCGGTTGTTCCAGGACTTCCGTATTTGTTCTACAGTGAAACCATTGTTTAAGAACCCACTGCATTGAGAACCTCAGGGGCTGGATTGCTGGATTCAACTCTGTCTACCAGCTAATTGAGAATAAGAACCCTAGGGAACCCTGAAATTTTGGTCAATAGTTCTTATTCACCTTTCCCAGGTAGCGCGACTAGATTCTAAAATTGCTAAAGCTTGAGGTGTAGCGGGGTATCTTGGTGCTGCTGCTGCAGCTTCTCTTCTCTGGGGTCGAATTTGGGGGGAATCGAGCCCCTGCAAATCCGCTTGCAAAAGAGGCATCTCGGAAACAGGAAAAAACTTTTTAGGCCCTGAAAAGTTTTTTCAGCATCCCCAAGCCTCTGGAGCCCAGAGCGTTGCTGCAACGACGACAAAGATAATTCAAAAAAGTTCAACCCAAAAGGAGGCAGAGGACTAGTTCGAATGGCTTGCGGTCGAGAAAGAAATGGGACGAGGGCTGAAATCCGTTTTGAATGTAACGAGGCGAGGACTGAAGATTTAATCAGAGGGGAAAAGTAGATTTAAGACGAGGAAACCGTTTTGAATTTAAAGTAAATTTTGCAGATCAGTCATTATATAATTCATTAAATTAGTCATTTTATTAATCATTGTATTAGTCATTAATTTAATCATTATATTAATCATTATATTAGTCAATAAATGAATCATTATATCAGCCGTTACAAAAAAATCATTATATTAATCATTATCTTAGTCATTATAAAAGTCATTACATGAATCATGAAATGAATCATTATATTGATCATTATATTAATCATTATATTAATTTTATTAGTCATTGCATTACGCATTAGATTAACCATTACATTAATCATTATATGAATCATGATAATAATCATGATATTAATCATTAAATTCTTTATTCTAATAATCATTAAATTCTTTATTCTAATAATCATTAAATTAATCATTATATTAATCATGATATTGATCATTTTATTAATCATGTTATTAATCATTATATTGGTCATTTTATGAATTATGATATTAATCATTGTATTAACCAGTATATTAATCATTATATTCATCATTTTACTAATCATTATAACATTCATTATATTAGCCGTTTTATTTTTCATTATATTAGCCATTAAATTAATCATTATATTAATCATTATATGAATCATTTTTTAAAATCATTACATTACTCATTATATATATATATATATACACTCATTAAATTAGTCAGTATTTTACTCATGATATTAATCATTGTATTCATCATAATATTAATCATTATATTAATCATTATATAAATATAATCATGATACTAGTCCTTATGAAAGTCATTAAATGAATCATGAAATGAATCGTTATATTTATCATTAAATGAAACATTATATTAACCATTATATTTATCATTCTATGAACCATGAAATTAATCATTATGTTAGTCAAAAAAATAATAATTTTACCAGCCATTACATAAATCAGTATATCAATCATGATATTAATCATTATATTAGTCATTATAAACGTCATTAAATGAATCATGAAATGAATCATTATATTTATCATTATATCAATCATTCTATTTACCATTGCAATAATCATATTAGTCATTGCATTACGCATTAGATTAACCATTACATTAATCATTATATGAATCATGATAATAATCATGATATTAATCATTAAATTCTTTATTCTAATAATCATTAAATTCTTTATTCTAATAATCATTAAATTAATCATTATATTAATCATGATATTGATCATTTTATTAATCATGTTATTAATCATTATATGAATCATTATATTCATGAATAAATAAGTCATTACATTAATCATTATTTTAATCATAATATTAGTCATTATTTAAGTCATTAAATGAATTTTGTTTTTTCCATGGTTTTTTTTTGCAGTTTGGCCTGGGGGGCGCAGGTGTGCAAATTGTAGAGACGCGCATTTTTTTGAGAGGTACTGTGATGAAAGCATCTTCACATGAAAAACATGCAAAACAACAATGGAAAAAAAAAAAAGTTCAGACCCATGGGCAAGGTCTGGGGAGAGGCCTGGCAGGGGACATGGGTCTGAACTTTTTTTTGGGGTGTTTTTCCATTGTTTTTTGCAGTTTGGCCAAAACATCGAGAAAAAAAAAAACAAAAAACAAAAAGTTCAGACCCATGGGCAAGGTCTGGGCTATCCACACACAAACCAAAAAACCAAAAAACCAAAAAAACAAGAAACCAAAAAACCAAAAAACCAAAAAACCAAAAAAACCAAAAAAAACCAAGATTGCACACCCCAAGGGGAGGGGGTCAGATGCAGAGTGTTGGGTCTTGTCTTTTTGTTTTTTTTTGGTTTTTTGGTTTTTTGGTTTGTGTGTGGATAGCCATTGCAGATGTGCTAAGCAGAGATTGCCAGGCACTGTCAGTGGTTGCACTAGAACAAGGTCGATACACTACAGTACAGCAATGTTTGCTATGACATAGTGCATTCAGCCAATGAACAGCAGAGAGGAATGGAATTCAATTTTGTCCGGTTGCGCCATATGCTGTTGGATCTTTGCACAGGAAATGCCGCAATTTGCGCACTCCCCTGGTGGCCTGTTCTGCCACATGTATTTGAAGGCACGAGGTAGAAAAGATAGAAGTATGATGAACAACGTAATGAAACGGACACATGTAAATTATGTTCTCAAGAGAGTTCCAAGGTTCGCAGTTGATCCAAGTTGTGCTGGGTTTCCCACAGATCTTTTGCCCCATAAACAAATTGGATGGCAATGTAGAAGATCCAGCAGCAGAGAAGAGAGTAATCACTTGAGTTTCCAGCGGTCCCTGAGACGTGTTGCGATTGCATGTTGGAGTTGCACGTTGGAGCAAGCAGATGGGCCCAAATCGGTCTGAAGTCCGCATCGCCTGTAAAAATTTGTCACGTGGTAGTTCGTGTTTATTCCGCCTTACCCAAAGTTTGGCCCCAGCATCAGATTGAGGCCATTCTACACACCGTTGGCCGGGTGTGGGGCGCACTGTGCGAGGGCCTTCGTGCATCGTGCGAAGGTTACTTTGGGTTTCTGGCCAACCTACTGGATGCTTGGTAGATGACAACGAGACGATGCGCTAACGTGCTCGTTGGGCTCAAAGTTCCCAGGAGGGTAGCGCGCGAGTGGGGGTAGGGGAGGCCACTCAAAGTGCACTGAAAGATACCAGAGTTTTTGCGAGCCGCCCATGCCACATGTATTTGAAGGCACGAGGTAGAAAAGATAGAAGTATGATGAACAACGTAATGAAACGGACACATGTAAATTATGTTCTCAAGAGAGTTCCAAGGTTCGCAGTTGATCCAAGTTGTGCTGGTTTTCCCACAGATCTTTTTTAGCCCGTAAACAAATTGGATGGCAATGTAGAAGATCCAGTAGCAGAGAAGAGAGTAATCACTTGAGTTTCCAGCGGTCCCTGAGACGTATTGCGATTGCATGTTGGAGTTGCACGTTGGAGCAAGCAGATGGGCCCAAATCGTTCTGAAGTCCGCATCGCCTGTATTTGTCACGTGTTAGTTCGTGTTAGTTCGCCTTACCCAAAGTTTGGCCCCAGCATCAGATTGAGGCCATTCTACACACCGTTGGCCGGGTGTGGGGCGCACTGTGCGAGGGCCTTCGTGCATCGTGCGAAGGTTACTTTGGGTTTCTGGCCAACCTACTGGATGGCTTACAGATGAACAACGATACGATGCGCTAGACGTTCTTTCGTTGGGCTTCAAAATTTCCCATGGAGGTAGCGCGCAAAGTGTGGGGTTAGGGGAGGGCCACTCAAAGTCATCTGAAAGATACCCAAGTTTTTTTGGCGGAGCCGCTCCATGCACATGTATTGAAGGCACTAGGTAAAAAAGATAAAAGTATATGAACAACGTAATGAACCGGACACATGGAAATTATGGTTCGCAAAGAGTTCCAAGGTTCGAGTTGATCCATTGTGCTGGTTTCCCACAGAATCGTTACCCCATAACCCAATTGGATGGCAATGTAAGAAGATCACAGCAGATACGATAGTAATCACTTGAGTTTCCAGCGGTCCCTGAGACGTGTTGCGATTGCATGTTGGAGTTGCACGTTGGAGCAAGCAGATGGGCCCAAATCGGTCTGAAGTCCGCATCGCCTGTGTTTGTCACGTGTTAATTCGTGTTAGTTCGCCTTACCCAAAGTTTGGCCCTAGCATCAGATTGAGGCCATTCTACACACCGTTGGCCGGGTGTGGGGCGCACTGTGCGAGGGCCTTCGTGCATTGTGCGAAGGATACTTTGGGTTTCTGGCCAACCTACTGGATGCTTAGTAGATGACAACGAGACGATGCGCTAACGTGCTCGTTGGGCTCAAAGTTCCCTTGAGGGTAACGGACCGGGTTCGGTTTGTGCATTGTATGCAACGACGTATACATGCATCTGGACACCTGGCCCAAAGGTCCGTCCCAGGGACTCGCAAGTGGGGGTAGGGGAGGCCACTCAAAGTGCACTGAAAGATACCAGAGTTTTTGCGAGCCGCCCATGGCACATGTATTTGAAGGCACGAGGTAGAAAAGATAGAAGTATGATGAACAACGTAATGAAACGGACATATGTAAATATGTTCTCAAGAGTTGAAGGTTCGCAGTTGATCCAAGTTCTGCTGGCTTTCCCACCGATCTTTTACCCCGTAAACAAATGGGATGGCAATGTAGAAGATCCAGCAGCAGAGAAGAGAGTATTACTTGAGTTTCCAGCGGTCCCTGAGACGTGTTGCGATTGCATGTTGGAGTTGCACGTTGGAGCAAGCAGATGGGCCCAAATCGGTCTGAAGTCCGCATCGCCTGTGTTTGTCACGTGTTAATTCGTGTTAGTTCGCCTTACCCAAAGTTTGGCCCTAGCATCAGATTGAGGCCATTCTACACACCGTTGGCCGGGTGTGGGGCGCACTGTGCGAGGGCCTTCGTGCATCGTGCGAAGGTTACTTTGGGTTTCTGGCCAACCTACTGGATGCTTGGTAGATGACAACGAGACGATGCGCTAACGTGCTCGTTGGGCTCAAAGTTCCCTTGAGGGTAACGGACCGGGTTCGGTTTGTGCATTGTATGCAACGACGTATACATGCATCTGGACACCTTGCCCAAAGGTCTGTCCCAGGGACTCGCAAGTGGGGGTAGGGGAGGCCACTCAAAGTGCACTGAAAGATACCAGAGTTTTTGCGAGCCGCCCATGGCACATGTATTTGAGAAAAGGTAGAAGCGGTAGAAGTATGATGAAGAACGTGATGAAATGAGATGAAATGAACATGGACATGTTGTTTCCCAGTTTCGCCAAGTGCCAGGTGCGGGAAGCTTGTGAACCTTGCAGGCATTGGTGGATGCCAGAGGCGCGGCGCGATGAACTCCGGCAGCTCCGGCAGTCAGTATCCAGTACCAGCGCTGATGTCAGGATGAGAAAGCCCTGAAGACAGAAGAGATGAGGTTGGAATTGGACAAGTGCCAATCCTAGCCGATCCTAGCTTGTCACAGATGTTTATAAACCTGGACTCATGGCTGCTCAAGATTTGTTGCTGGGCTCGCATTGGCCTGCGAATAGACTGACTGACTTTCTCAATTTTTCCCACTAATAGTGATTAACCATAGTTATGAACCAATCACTAACCACTATTCTTTCAAATTCATAGCTGCTCTCACGGATGCCCAGCTTCCTCCGATGCGCAGCCCAGTTTCGGCACTGGACAGAAGTACATCCAAAATGGCATGGGGCAACGCCTGGTCATTGAAACCGGGACCATGTCAGGGGTACCCAGACGGGCAGAGCAAGAATTCGGTCAGAATTGCTGTGAGGATATCGGCCTATCCTATTTGGTAGTACGGTAGTATTGAAAGTCAATCAGCAGGGATTACTGACTTCAGAGAACATTTCAAGTGTAAGTGACGGATGATCATGGCAGCACCAAACAGCAGCACCAAACAGTTTTGCCAAATGTGCAGGGGGTTCTTCTCTCGCTTCTTTGGCATCCTGAAAGTTGGAAGCCAGGAGGTGCATTTTTACAGATGCTACCGTGCTGACCACGCCACCAGCCATTTCCAGAAGCTGACGACGGATCCAAATCGAGAAACGTATAGAAACATGGCACGTTCCTAGAGGATTTCGTATGTGTTTGTATGTCACCATTCAGCATTTGAGGTATAGACAAGGTTGCATGGCAACAGAAGAATCGCCAGCATTTCATGGTGAAGCTGTTTCATGGTTCTTGAAAAAAGACTCAAGCTGGACCCTCTGATTTTTGCCTAGGTGGCCACAGCCCCAGAGGTTCAAATAAAGTTCCTTAAAAAAAGACAGCCTGAGCCAACCAAAATTAGACTGCTATCAATGCATACATATGCATACACTATATACTGTATATATATATATATATATTATAACTGTGATCTTGTATGCATAGCTAACCAGTCCATTCATTATATCTCTGTATATAAATTCATTACCTTGTCTGTATTTACATGCTTTTACCGTATATGGGCATGCAAAACAAGCAATGTGCGGGAATGTAGTGTTTTGGCCGGGGTGAACTGCCACCTGCCGAACAGGTTCCTGGATGGATAATTTTCGAATCAGGGAACAAATGAATCATAAGTCATCATTTATGTATATTTATGTCATAAGATCATCTCTTGCTGAGTTCTTAGCTTGTGGCATCTCCAGTCGTTCTTTACTTCCAAGCATACCTATGTCATGCGTAGCGGGATGATCATGCCCTTTTCGACCTTTCATAATGCGTTTCTCCGACGCCGTAGAAAAACAATTACACCTTCATATCCTTCATTCCACCAGGCCCCTTCTAGGTTTTTTTTAAATCTTTTTTTCATGGCAGAAATTGGGGTGGTTGGGTTGGATCATAGGAAGGATCAGTTCCATTTTGGCGCGGATAGGCTGGTGTTTGCTACTGGATGGACGAACCTGAGAATGGCTGGGATGGGTCTGGTGCCCAGGGCTAGTCACGAAGATCGCAAGAAAATCATGTCGTGGCATTCCAACCAGTTGCAGCTCGTGCTCAGGTTCAACAACGACAAGGGAAAACAAGGACATCAGCATGCCATGATGGGCCATGATGGGCCATGATGGGCCATGATGGGCCATGATGGGCCATGATGTGCCATGATGACATGGCTTCCGTCCAAGGCTTCTGCAGAGGGTCAGCCTTTTTTTAAGCGTTTTTACAGGGCACCACACATTTTACCACACTTTTCTGGACAGGAAAGTTCTTGAACGTGGACTATGCGGACAAATGGTCTGGGTCCCACTGGGGTCCCACTACAGGTCGTACAAAAATGTGAACATGGTGAAGTCAGGCGACCTTTTCCGAAGTATGAGTATACTACGTATATTAACGTATAATATAACATCGAATATATATATATATGTATAAATAAATAATATCTGGATATTTTGGGACTAGGTTGTCAAAAAGTTTCACTGTGATATTTTTTGTTTGGACGAGGCTGGTTTATTTTGCTTCAGGGTTTTATGTTCAGGGCGATTAACCCACAAAACTCGTTACTACCGTGGACCACGTGGACTGTCAGCACGTGCTGTGGTATTTATCGAAGCATATCGCACCAGCTAGCGGGATTGGATACACTGATGGTCCCTGATGCCAGTATTCCAGTATCAATGATACCCCGATATATTCAGGTACTGGTATCAATGACAAGTAGAACCACATATCAAGGACACTATTCTTGAAGTATCAATGAGAAAGAGAACCGAGTATCAGTCATGAGTCGGTACCAGCATCCAAGCATCAACCATACCCAGAAACCCAGAATCAAGACAAAAAACGTTGGGATTTGCGCTAGATATTGATCATCAGCGCGGAAGCTTTTGGCGTCATTTAATACCAGCTGGTCAACATCTGTGTCGTTTGTGGGGTCAGTCCCATCCAATGGCATAATGGCCCATTCGCTGGGTGTAGTTCCAGACAATTTCCCACTACCACCCTTTGAAATTCGGGTTCAAAAAAAACCTATATAGATGTAGCTCAAAAAACCCCATACACCTATAACCAACAATTTGTTCAGGTTGCCATGTTTCGTGTGAGACTGGGAGCATTGGTGTTTGGGCGGTTCAATGGCCTTCATATTATGCAGGCAGGCTCTGTTTTTTTTTACACAAGCAAATGGGGAGAGCGAACCGCTGTATCAAAGGCTGACTGAGGACTCCCATCGGTTATTTTTTTTTCCAAGAGGCAAACACCTCTAACGCCTTACCCCTTTTGTGGCAGGAACGGTGAACACACATTTACTGCGAAGGTGTTTTATAACGAATCCCCTGCTTTTCGAGGTCACACCCAAAAACACTTAAAGACAAGTCGCCTTGTATAATCAAGAGTTGAATATGCCCTGCTATATATATATATGTGGATGAAATGAAGCAAGAAATGAACGGAAACATCTTTGACCAGATGGTTTTTCAGCACTCCACAACCTCACCAATACCTATGAAGCCCCAATCCCCACAACACACACGCACAAGATGGAAACCTGACGGAAATTATGTCAAGAAACCATTCGACCCAGACTATTTTGCAACATAGTATCAACTGGTTGGTGGTTTGGAACATTGCTTTTATTTTTCCATATATTGGGAATAATCATCCCAACTGATTAATATTTTTCAGAGGGGTTAAAACCACCAACCAGTCAAAAGAAACTATCAAAATCTTTCCAATGTCCAGACTGCGGACAGACAATCAGCAGTAAATCCAATCTTTCAAAACACCGGTCAAAGCAAGAAATGTCAAACAATCCCCACTGTTGAAATCCGAAACCTTCTCAACAACAATGACCTTTATTGAGAACGTTTTATTCATCATATACGTTTGTTTGTTTGAACCAGTTTTTGACCGTTGATGTATTGGAACGTAGGATTGAGACATTACACGCTTACAAAAAGGACATTTAACCTTTTCAAGGGTTTCCTCTAATATCTTATCTTTATGTTTGTAATACTACTCACGCGCCGCCTCCTTTCCCTCTTCTTCCGTCCTATGTGGAATGACCTTATTGACGCAATCTGTGTTCTTGATGTAGTGTCCTTATCGTCTCTCATAGTTCTTCTCTAGTATTACACGGGTAGTTTTCAATCAACTCAATCTTACAATCTTCAATACCAAACTCATCAAAATTTTCAATCAGTGAAAACTTCTTGTTTGCCTTGCCTGTCTTAAAGTTGCTGTATTCTTTTACTTACATTTTTGCAAGTGCTCCCTGAGTAGGATTTGCTGTATCCAATGTCAGTTATTTTGTAAATCTTTCCATTTTCATACTTATTCATATCTATATTTACCATACGTTGCCATTGTTTAAACCGAAATCACAAATTCAGGTGTGATGTTCTTACATTGAAATTCAACCCAGAGTCCAAGTGCCTGAATGCTCGATGAGATCCTCATAGGGTAAGGAGTAAATGGCACAGGATACAAGACCGGAAAGTTCAAACGAGCCGTTTAATGTTGAAACCAAACTCAATCCACAATCACTTCAACCTCATCCCCAACAATTACATGATCAAAAAATATCAAAAAAACTACTTAAATTTATTAAAGACACATCCACGAATAGAGCAAGCAGATTGTGTTAGATTACCCGGGGGGAACTCAAGAACCTCCCCTTCCATCAGGATTGTGGGCTTTCAAAACAGGTTGGTTGACCAGCAAATTTTCGAGCAAAAATTTTGGAGCAAATTGGAGTAGAATTTTTGTACTGAAGGGAAACAAGCAAAAATTCTGGAGCAAATTGGACTAGAATTTTTGTACTGAAGGGACACAAGCAAAAATTCTGGAGCAAATTGGACTAGAATTTTTGTACTGAAGGGAAACAAGCAAAAATTCTGGAGCAAATTGGACTAGAATTTTTGTACTGAAGGGAAACAAGCAAAATTTCTGGAGCAAATTGGGCTAGAATTTTTGTACTGAAGGGAAACAAGCAAAAATTCTGGAGCAAATCGGACTAGAATTTTTGTACTGAAGGGAAACAAGCAAATTTTCTGGAGCAAATTGGACTAGGTTTTTTGTACTGAAGGGAAACAAGCAAAATTTATGGAGCAAATTGGACTAGGCTTTTTGTACTGAAGGGAAACAAGCAAATTTTCTGGAGTAAATTGGATTCGAATTTTTGTGCTGAAGGGAAACAATCAAAATTTCTGGAGCAAATTGGACTCGAATTTTTGTACTGATGGGAAACACGCAAAATTTCCGGAGCAAATTGGACTAGAATTTTTGTACTGAAGGGAAACAAGCAAAAATTCTGGAGCAAATTGGACTAGAATTTTTGTACTGAAGGGAAACAAGCAAAAATTCTGGAGCAAATTGGACTAGAATTTTTGTACTGAAGGGAAGCAAGCAAAAATTCTGGAGCAAATTAGACTAGAATTTTTGTACTGAAGGGAAACAAGCAAAATTTCTGGAGCAAATTGGGCTAGAATTTTTGTACTGAAGGGAAACACGCAAAAATTCTGGAGCAAATTGGACTAGAATTTTTGTACTGAAGGGAAACAAGCAAAATTTCTGGAGCAAATTGGACTAGAATTTTTGTACTGAAGGGACACAAGCAAAATTTCTGGAGCAAATTGGACTAGAATTTTTGTACTGAAGGGACACAAGCAAATTTTCTGGAGCAAATTGGACTAGAATTTTTGTACTGAAGGGACACAAGCAAATTTTCTGGAGCAAATTGGACTACACGCAAAATTTCTGGAGCAAATTGGACGAGAATTTTTGTACTGAAGGGAAACAAGCAAAATTTCTGGAGCAAATTGGACTAGGTTTTCTGTACTGAAGGGAAACAAGCAAATTTTCTGGAGCAAATTGGACTAGAATTTTTGTACTGAAGGGAAACACGCAAAATTTCTGGAGCAAATTGGACTAGAATTTTTGTACTGAAGGGAAACAAGCAAAATTTCTGGAGCAAATTGGACTAGGTTTTTTGTACTGAAGGGAAACAAGCAAATTTCTGGAGCAAATTGGATTAGAATTTTTGTACTGAAGGGAAACAAGCAAATTTTCTGGAGCAAATTGGGCTAGAATTTTTGTACTGAAGGGAAACAAGCAAAATTTCTGGAGCAAACTGGGCTAGAATTTTTGTACTGAAGGGAAACAAGCAAAATTTCTGGAGCAAACTGGGCTAGAATTTTTGTACTGAAGGGAAACAAGCAAATTTCTGGAGCAAATTGGTCTCGAATTTTTGTACTGAAGGGAAACAAGCAAAAATTCTGGAGCAAATTGGACTAGAATTTTTGTACTGAAGGGAAACACGCAAAATTTCTGGAGCAAATTGGACTAGAATTTTTGTACTGAAGGGAACCATGCAAAATTTCCGGAGCAAATTGGACTAGA
>CAMXCT020000279.1:108482-113482 GCA_947184155.2 Cladocopium goreaui | reverse complement strand
TTCTGCGGCACTTTTTTTGGGCCACCATCTGTTGCCGCTTTTTCAGCCGAGATCCGACTAACGGAAAAGAATGAGATTCGCCAGTGGGTTTGGAAAGGGTTTGCAACTTAGAATCCGGGAGGATCCTGGAACATCTCTGCGGAACTGGACTTTTGCCTCGAGATTAATTACTATGATTACAACTAGCAGCTGTGAGAAAAACACACTTTTCAGACGTGCAGAAAATTTCTGCCTTTTTTTAGCCATGACATCTTGCATTTCAAGTGGATGCGAACTCATGTGACACCTGGGGACCTGGCTTCTGTATCATACTTGTAGCGACAGTGTGGCAAGTGGGAAGTCAATGTCTCCTTAGCTGACAACAAACTCACCTGATTTTCCAGGTTGGTGAACTTCACTGAGCTGAAGTTGAAGCCAGAAAACCCAGTCGCAGTTCGGAACATCTCCAAGGGCGTCCAAATGTTTGCTTTGCCAATAAATAAAGGGGACAGAGTCAGGCTCAGTATCCTGGCTGGTTGGTGGTTTGGAACATTTTTTTTTCCATATATTGGGAATTTCATCATCCCAACTGACTTTCACTCCATCATTTTTCAGAGGGGTTGGTATACTCAACCACCAACCAGCGACAAGAGTCTAAGAGCTGAGGCAACGATAAGAGATTGGGCCCACCCTGCGACAAGGCTTGGATGGATGTCCAAACAACATCCCAAGTACTTCGACGACGAGAAGCCGGGTGTCACGACCCTGGTAACCCTGGTGGAGCCCGGATCTCAGTGACTCAGTGCCGTGCCTGTGGCCTTCTGTGGCTGCGCGGCTTGGGGCTTCAACAAAATCCAATCCCAATACAAAACATTCCAAAATGGATCCAAATGGGGGATGGGATTATTTGAATTTGAAGTAAAATCATGTCACTTATCTCTCGATCCCTCCCTCTCTCCCGCTCAGTCTACTCTGGATTCGAGCTGCCTTTGAGATGGGCGGTAAGATGTGGTAAGTCAGATTTCTACTCCCAGGGCTTCGCCAAACAAGGAAACCTTTCGAGGATTTGCTCATCGATTTGGCTCATGCCAGCCCTTCTAAGGCTCCAAATGGGTCAGAATTCAGGTCCAAGGTGGCTACGTGAGCAGTGTTTGAAACATTAAAGAAACACATACAGGATGGTGCCCCCCAGTTATAAGTTGGTTTATAAACCCCATGAAAACTATAGTTATATCTGCCATAAACCATAGTTACTGGAGTTATGTTCACCAACTTAGCTAACTATGGGGCACCACCTTGTAGGGTTCATGGTTCTTTTGGGTCACGCGACCAGCCTCATCAAGTAGAATTGACATGATAAATTGTCAACTTACGGGCAAGGAGAGTTGATTTTTGAGCACATCTAATGATTCCCCCCCTTGACATCCAATAGATACACCAGGGTTTCTGAGGTATTGAACATTTTTCAATGTTAGGAAGGATTTTTTTTTTCGAATCATCTGCTGGTGAAGCTATGTTATGCTATGTTGTTGGTCAATGCCATGTCCACATGGTGCAGCAACTGCCCTGAGCCATGCGAACTTTGTGGTTTCTCCAGAGGTGTACCATGGTGTACCTCTACCCGACTTGCACGAAAAATGATGGGGAAAAGTGGGAACATGATGCTAAAAAATTGTTCTTGGGGTGACTATATGCATTGTTAAAAATATTATATATATACATAGTAATATATATATATACATTATATATACATTATATATATACATACATATATATATATATACATATCTGGGTAAATTGTAACGACCTCACTACGACCTCACTGGAATCATGGTTAATAAGGGAAATCATCCCCAAATAGCCAAAAATCTCAGGTTAGTGAAATATTATAATTTACCTATATATATATATATATGTATACATATTATATATCCATCCATAGCTTCCCTGGGAAAACCTATAGCTTCCCAGTCGGAGCTTTTTTTCGCTTCCCAGGGCCAGTTGTTTACGGGCGAGCGGGCGGGCGCCAAAGAAGAGGTGCCGTGGGGCTTTTCTGCGAGGGTCGTTACCATCCAACATTTCTATAGATTTCTGGCATAATGTGGGTAAAACAATGCCATGTTTACCACCCATGACTGGGAATGGTGTTTACATACCACCATTTTGAAAATGGTGATTTTTCTGGGGGATGGTAAACATGGCATTGTTTTAGCCACATTATTCAACTTGAGAGTTGGTCTTCGTCAACAAAATGTTGGTGACAATTTGGAATGGTATTCTCTGTGGATCGTGGTGGTAGTTCAGGGCAGAGTGTCCCGGGAAGGGGTGGTCCAGTACCAAAATGCATCGGACATTACCTTGGTGGACCTAAGTCATTGTGATTGAAGACATTTAGTTATCATTCAATTGCTTTATTTCTTGATATTTCTTGTGATCCCCACCAAATGACATATATATATTCTGATTTTGTCTACAATTACATTCCGAGATTCTATTTGCCATTGCATTTGGCATTCTATCTGGCATTTACTCTGACATTCTATTTGGCATTTGTTCTGACATTCTCTCTGTCTGGATCTGGGGGAGCGAGAGCAGACGATGAAGGAGCAGGACATGCTGACATAAAATCTAGAGACCCTCACCTGGCAGGTCGGGGAAGACAAAAACAATATAGCAATGTGTGTATATGTATATATAAAAATATAATATGGTTTCAAAACTTTGGAGTTTGGGGGGAGGCCAGGGCCAAGAGTGTGGAATTCATTTTCTTGTTTTCTCAAGGGTTTGGCCACTTTCCCGACCGCCCAAAAGCATCCATTCAGCACGGAAAAGGCAAAACACCCAGAGTGTCCAACATCATATCTACTCACCAGCCTTACTTCATGGGTCTTGCCTTTGTGTAGGGCGGGCTTTCTCATGACGCCACCCGCTACCAAAAATGCCCAAAACGATTAAAACACACATGCACACACACATAATGCAGACATCATTGAGAGAATTCAGAGACATGGGTCATGGGTTGTGCAATTTTGTGTATTTTGTGTCTTTGTTCAAAGCAACATCCTTCTGTGTGTTATTCAGAACATATACATACATACATACATACATACATACATACATACATACATACATACATACATACATACATACATATATATATATATATATTTCGAAAGCCAGCCGGGAAGCTGGCTAGTTGCTATTTGCGAACGAAGTGAGAATAGGGGGTCTGGGGGTGGGGGGTAGTTGCCAAACGGGTCAAAAATCGGGAAAATAGGTGGTGATTTTAGTGAGAAAAAAGTATGGTTTTGCAGGGTAATGTACCAGGCGGCAAAACAGTGACGGTGGGTATCGATTCCCCCTAGGTCCGGTTTTTCGGGTTCAGTTAATGGACAGATAGATGGGCCAGCTAGTAAGAGTGGGGTTTTCTGGGCTCAGTCAATGGACAGATAGATGGGCCAGCTAGTTAGAGGAGATTGGAGAGAGAAGGACATTGGGTGAAAAGTATGTGCAAGAAGGGTTTCTGGGTGAAGAGTCTCTGGGTGAAAAGTATATGGGCGAAAAGTATGTGCAAGAAGAGTTTCTGGGTGAAGAGTCTCTGGGTGAAAAGTATATGGGTGAAAAGTATGTGCAAGAAAAGTTTCTGGGTGAAAGTATATGGGTGAAAAATATGTGCAAGAAAAGTTTCTAGGTGAAGAGTCTCTGGGTGAAAAGTATATTGGTGAAAAAGTATGTGCAAGAAGAGTTTCTGGGTGAAGAGTCTCTGGGTGAAAAGTATATGGGTGAAAAGTATGTGCAAGAAGAGTTTCTGGGTGAAGAGTCTCTGGGTGAAAAATCTGTGCAAAAAGAGTTTCTGGGTGAAAAGTCCCTGGATGAAAAGTATATGGGTGAAAAGTATGTGCAAGAAGAGTTTCTGGGTGAAAAGTCTGTGCAAGAAGAGTTTCTGGGTGAAGAGTCTCTGGGTGAAAAGTATATGGGTGAAAAGTATGTGCAAGAAGAGTTTCTGGGTGAAGAGTCCCTGGGTGAAAAGTATATGGGTGAAAAATATGTGCAAGAAGAGTTTCTGGGTGAAGAGTCTCTGGGTGAAAAGTATATGGGTGAAAAGTATGTGCAAGAAGGGTTTCTGGGTGCAGAGTCTCTGGGTGAAAGTATATGGGTGAAAAATATGTGCAAGAAAAGTTTCTAGGTGAAGAGTCTCTGGGTGAAAAGTATATGGGTGAAAAGTATGTGCAAGAAGAGTTTCTGGGTGAAGAGTCTCTGGGTGAAAAGTATATGGGTGAAAAGTATGTGTAAGAAGAGTTTCTGGGTGAAGAGTCTGTGGGTGAAAATTATGTACAAGAAGAGTTTCTGGATGAAGAGTCTCTGGATGAAAAGTATATGGGTGAAAAGTATATGGGTGAAAAGTATGTGGAAGAAGGGTTTCTGGGTGAAGAGTCTGTGGATGAAAAGTATATGGGTGAAAAGTATGTGCAAGAAGAGTTTCTGGGTGAAGAGTCTCTGGGTGAAAAGTATATGGGTGAAAAGTATGTACAAGAAGAGTTTCTGGGTGAAGAGTCTCTGGGTGAAAAATATATGGGTGAAAAGTATGTGCAAGAAGAGTTTCTGGGTGAAGAGTCTCTGGGTGAAAAGTATATGGGTGAAAAGTATGTGCAAGAAGAGTTTCTGGGTGAAGAGTCTCTGGGTGAAAAGTATATGGGTGAAAAGTATGTGCAAGAAGAGTTTCGGGGTGCAGAGTCTCTCGGTGAAAAGTCTATGGGTGAAAAGTATGTGCAAGAAGAGTTTCTGGGTGAAAAGTATATGGGTGAAAAGTATGTGCAAGAAGAGTTTCTGGGTGAAGAGTCTCTGGGTGAAAAGTATATGGGTGAAAAGTATGTGCTAGAAGAGTTCTGGGTGAAAAGTTTATGGTTGAAATGTCTGTGCAAGAAGAGTTTTCTGGGTAGGGTGAAGAGTCTGTGGGTGAAAAGTATATGGGTGAAAAGTATGTGTAATAAGAGTTTTTGGGTGAAGAGTCTCTGGGTGAA
>CAMXCT020000279.1:77735-108039 GCA_947184155.2 Cladocopium goreaui | reverse complement strand
CCCGCCGCTTTAGCGAGCCTACTTTTCGACCCTCCGGAGCCCCAAATCATTGGAAAAACACAGTGTTTCGCGACTTTCCTACCTTTTCGCGCATCTGCATCTTCTTTCTTCTTACTCTTTCTCTTCTCTGATCTTCTCTCTTCTAATCTTTCTCTTCTCTCTGCCTCTGCCCAGCTCTGCTTTTCATCTGTCCATACTGTCGGAAGTTTGACTTCTAAACTTCCTTCGATAAAAATAGCTTGCCGAGAAACTGACCGTCCTGTGGAGATCCTAAAGAATCAAAAGAGGGCTTGAGCTGATGGTGGCTTCTTTCATATTCTGAATTCTGTCGGTGACCGACGCATCATCAGAATCATCAGCTTTCTTGCTCTTTTCTGGGCCTCTTGTTTCTGACATGCTCCAGCCACCAATTTCAAGGTCACATCAGCCTGTTTTGAGCATTCTGGAATCATACTTCCTATATTTCCTATTTACTCTGCTTTTTCTCATCGATATGGGCTTATGTTACAAGATCTTAAAGCTGCGCAAACTTGCTTCCGCCTGCGGACGTCCGATCAGGCGGAAGCAAAGATGGTGAGTTCGTGCATCGTCGTTCGTGGGGGAACCCAGGTGGCCATCAACGGGCATCAATGGCCATGAATAGCCTAATTTGGTGCCTCTCAAAAAAGGGGGCAACTGGGCGGATCTAACTGTTCTTCCATGTTCCCTGAGGCAAAACCAGCTGATCCCTCAGCATGGCTACTATTCGCCTGATGCCTCAGCTTAACGATGAAGATGTCAGTGAAACAAACCCAGTTGTAGCTGGGAGATGAAGGACTAGGAGATTCTAAGCTGATACATTTTGTTGGAAAATGCTAAGGGCATTTCACTGCTAAGCAACTTTTGAGCCAGGACCAACCAGGCTCACAATCTCAATGAGTCTGGTGTTGCAGATTGGCTGAGCCCCAAATCCCAACCGAGGTCTTCCTGCTTCACACGTTTCCCAGAAGATACGTGACTTGACACGCAGGATTGCGGCATTCGGATCTGGCCAAGCGCTGTCCTACGTGTCCGCCATTCGAGTTTGTCCAATGGGCGGAGACCCCCGAATCCAGAGGTTAATCATTTAGTTAATTTTTCTAGTCACACATGAAATTGCATTTTTTTTTTGGTTATATACATGTGTATACGGATATATACGGATATATACGGATATATACGGATATATACGGATATATACGGATATATACGGTATACCAGCTTTTACAGACACACAGCTATTCCAATTCTGGCAAGGTTTGGGAAGAAACGCTACGTCCTCAAGAAACCCGACGACCCTGTGGAGTCTATCGCACGGGTGGAGATGAATGTGCCCCATTGGGATCTGGGGCGACTTGGGACGAGCATTGTAGCGAAACACTGCAACGGACATCCAAGATATCCAAGTCAGCTGCGTCGATCATTCTGATGAAATATATATATTAATTGTATATATATATATATATGTATGTATATATATATATGTATATATATGTATGTATCGTGGGTCGTCATCGGTATGCCCGGTGAAGTGTTTAGACTCTCTCAGATCAGGAAAGCAGGTTTCCTTTCAGTGGGATTTCGGGATTCAATCCCTGCTGGTTGTCTGGAAACAGCTTGATATATGATGATATACACAGTGAAGAAAGGGTACTCGGCTACTCTAAACGACCAAGTGCTGCCCAGAACATCTCAATACATGTCTATTTGCAGCATCATTCTGCCAACAATGTTTGATATAATTCCAGAAACTATTCAGATCAGAAGAGCTGGGAATTTCAAAGTGGTTTATGGCGTTCTGCCGTCAGCTACAGTGGCAGGTGCGCTTGAAGCATGTTCTGCCTCTGATGCGCTACACCAGCGATTTCAAGGTTCCAAGACGCATGACGTGGAGACATGGAGAGACATTGGCTGGTTGCAATATGTCGCAATCTAATCTAATCTAGTTTATATTTGTATGGGATTATATGGGGAAGGACGACATAGGACGACCAAGGAGGTTTCTGGCTGTTTCTGGCTGTTTAGATTGTCAGACTTGTCAGACAGCGCAGTTTTGGTCGAGACTGTGCAATGGTGTCGATCTTGTTGCCCGGGAGTTCATTTTCTGAAATCATGTCTACATGAAAACTACGTGAAATATTCATATATTTCAATGGTTTTTTCGTTTACATCACGTATTTTACATCACATTTTTTTGCGGAGTTGCAATGTTCAGAACAATTTCGCCAAGCTTACACCAAGCGATCCGATTCGGACTCCCTGTGAATCCAATCGATCCATGTCCGTGAATCGAATTCCATCTCCATCGAAAAGAAACTGAAGAAACCAACGCATTCATAGTTTTTGGGTGAAGTAGAACAGAACACCGGAATGTCTTCTATATTTCTATGAGTACAGGTTCAGATTGAAGGTGTTTAACCAGTTTCTTCATCATTTTTGGCCCGTCATGATCATAGGTTTGCAACATGATGTTGCACAATGTTGCCAGTTTTCATGTCTCAGAATGGTTTTCAAATCCCCATTTCTGCCATGATCTTCACATGGTCAGTGTAATGTAATTCTACCTATTCAAGTAATGTATCATATATCTGGAATTTCAGATTTTTTTTTAGGCCTTATTTCATCTTATTTATTTCAGCCATTTTCAATTTAGTGAATCCCCCACGAAGTAGCGACTGGTTCATCTGGTTCACCGAAAAAATCCATGGTAGCCTGAGTTGCCAGGCCTGCGTGCCCATCAATAGTCTCGAGTTGCCTTTGAGGCCTGTTTTTATAGGTGGTTGACTGATGGGTTGACTGATGACGACTGGTGGATTTCCATGGATTTCAAGATGGCTGAAACTTTGAGAATGGGGGATCCCCACGAAAAAAACAAAAAAGCATTCTAATGGGGAAAGAATGATGAGACATCATCAAATTGAGGCGTAGCCGGCGTAGCCCATTTTCGATCAAACCCATACCTCATCATATCTAACTTACGGGTGTGGGTCATTTTTTCAGCACCTCTTCGAACGCTTCAGAAAAAATGATTGTAAATGAATGTAACCGACCCATCTACGAAGTCAATACTGTTCATATTAGGTATGGTCACTACAGTAGAAATTGGGCCCATTTCATGCAGAATAGGGCCACCTTTCTGTCCCGAGGTCTTCCTGCTACTCTACTAACTTCCCAATGGAACTTCTACCTACGGTCTTCATGCTACTCACAGAACGTCCAACTACTCTCTTCCTGCTCCGCTACTAAGTTCTTCACATAACTTCTAGCTACGCGCTTCATGCAACGCTACAAACTTCCTGACATTCATTGCTGAACAAACTTCTTCGTGCAAGTACGTCTTCCTGCTACGCTACGAACTTCCTGGACATAACTTCCGTCTACGCATTTCCTGCTACACGGTCTGCATTGAATAATTTTCCCAATCGTTTGTCTTCTCAGAGCCGTGTTCGCTGCTCTATTGCCTTGGCAATGGAGATATGTCAACCTCCATGCCAGCTTGAAGACAAACCATCGAGGCCTTGAAGCGTATCCTCTGAAAATATGCTATAATATGCTCATTGTCGTACAGCTGAAGCGACCGATGAATGGACCCCAGTTTTGGCACAACTTTATGTCCAGGAATTCGCGTTTAGCCATGGTGAGAACCTTTGTTTGCAAAAAACGACGTGCATTTATGAGCATGGTTTCTGGTCTGCTGGGATATTTGTCTCAAAGTTGCGCTTTTGCTAACCGGCACACTTTTTTCTTTGCTGTGTATCTCTGTATCATTTACAGCTCGCTACGGCTTTTTGGGGACGGAATCACGCAGCTTTTGACCGAAAGGTCGAACTTGCAAATCATCCTGAAGGAATCCGGGAATGGTGAGGCCTCTGCTATCGAACTATCGAGTCATTTCTTAAGGACTGGTGATGACTGGTGGACTTTACAGCGAACGAATATCAAAAAAGAACTTTCTTTCCAAAAGGTGCCAGAAATTGTTCGTGGTTTTCCAACATCCAGGTTCTGCTAGGAGGGAAGCAGGCTGAAGCAGTTTCGCCATCGCTTGGGATTCTTCACATTTCTTCACTGGAATGTCCATGATATGTAAGTTGTAAGTTGATGTAAGTTATCTCAGAGCGTCAACTGTCCAATAGGTCAGTTCTTCATAGCGGTGAAGCTGGCGCCATGCAACAGGATCCCCAAGAAACCTTTGAACACATTATTCGCTGAGTTGATATCCGGCCAGCCATGATTTCTCCATATTTTTTTCCATATTTTTATATACCCACTGGTAAACTAACATAGCTATTGAAAATGGCCATAGAAATAGTGAGTTTTCCCATTAAAAATGGTGATTTTCAATAGCTATGTTAAATTACCAGAGGGTATTTGTCCATTTTCAATTATCATTCCTCACATGTCATTGGCCGCTCGACCCATGTGGCCAGCAATTCAACTACACCGTGGACCGCTTGACGAATCTGATCAGTGCGCCAAGTGAATTCTTCGCACATGCAGAACAACACCCAATGTAAGCTAGTAGCAAATATATATAGAATTTTATCAGTCTCCACACATTGCACTAGCCCGACGGAGAACAGCTGCTTCAGACATCTTTCCCATGTCAATGGATTTTGGATGATCTTTCTTTAAATGAAATACATGTCCGACAGGTCCGTGCAAGAGCCTTCCAAACGAAAAATGCGGTATGACAATCAGCTGAGAAGTTTCGTGAAGCTTTATCAAGAGTGAGAGCTGGATTCCACAGTAGAGAAAGTTTTTCTTTCCACAAGAATGTGGTTTTGGAATTCTTGAAGGCTAATGAATCCAGCTGCCAGGAGGATCTGGCAATATTTTGAATCTGAAAGAAGATGACGAGAGAGGCAAAATTATGCAAAATTCAGTCTTGTGAACTTGCAAGCGTTTTCATGGCTTGAATGGTGGGGAAAAGAAGCCAGATGTGAAAAGACATGTAGCAATCCAATTGTAATATACTTATTCAAACAGCGGCAGACTCTAAACGAAACAAATTTGCACTAGTCACTGATGGAGTTGTTAAAATTTTCGACCTGGGATGTGCAACAATGTTTGATCCATCAAAGTATTTCTGGGTTGAACATGGTCGAATGTTTGTGCTGGTGGTTTCAATTGGTTCTTGCTTTCAACCTCCGATTTGAAAATCTTGATTTCAATTAGTTCTTGCTTTCAATTATGTTATTCCCAACCCATATTTCAACGAACCGCATGAATTTTAGCCAATACGCTCTTTTACAAGGTGAAAGGTTGGACACCATTTCCATCTCCAAGATTGACACTCATGACACGGGACGTGGGACATCCGTTAAAATTGGGGACGAAAATCGAATTGGTCGCTATCCCTTCAGCTGCAACTGAGGAGCAAAACAGGCATCGCAATATGGAGGTTTCCTGAGTCATGGGGGTATCCCTAAATCATCCATGTCAGATTGGAATTTTCCCTCAAAAAAGCCATCCAGCAATGGGGGTACCCCCATGACTATGGAGTTTCCTTGCGAGGTATTGGAGTTTTGGCGTCCAAACCACCAGGACCTATTTGTGCCTTGGTTACTTCTGGCAGCAGAAATCCAGGCGTGGAATGGTACTTTCCAAGAGTTTTTTGTGGTTAAAACAATAGTACACCATCCCCCAAATCACCATAAATAGGTGGTATATGGTGGTATAAACCATTCCCAAATGGATAGTTCATGATTGTTTTAACATGTTTTAACCACATTGTACGAAAAAAGATGGTATTTCTGTACACTAAAATCATCTAAAATCATCAAGCACCGGAATGATTCTTCTGACAATTGTTGAGGGAACGATGCAAACACTTCAAATACTGATTTATGGTTGGGTTTGTTGGGGTTGCTGAAGGGATGTTGGTTCACTACTCAGGGATTTTGCAGAGTTCCTCATGTTCAACATGCCTCAGTACACATGTTTCAACTTCTTTCTGATGGTGTAGCTTAAAATACCAAGAATTGCAATAGCAGGGAAATGAGATGAGTTGAATTTGGGGTTGCTCTACCAAAAAAAAAACCGACTCTGCCCACAAAAACCACCCATCACTAGATGATCTTGAAAAAGCTCCACAGGGATGAGTTGGGACATCAGTACCAGCCCCGCCTGTTGCATGTGTGACGGAACCTGGGGGTCCCAGGGGCCCCAGGGGGCCCCCAGGGGCCCCAGATGATACCCACCCCTCCCCATTTTTCTGTTTGTCCACCTTGATTCCTTGATGCATTCTATCAATTTTTATCTATGTTATCCATTTTATCTAGTCTTTTCCAAGACTTTTTTAGAATTGTGCAAGATCACTCGCCAACTCCTACAAGATTTCAACTCAGGTGCTGTCACGCTGTTGCTGCTGCAGTTGGCCGGGGCCATGCGGGGTCCAATGGGAAGACCAATTTCAAACAGCATCCCTCGTCTGTCACTGTTTGAAAATGGGGTAGACTGATAAAACAGCAGTTTTAATGGGGACAATTATGATCGATCATTAAAAAATGTGATGCTCTATTTGCAGAGAAACCCAAATCTAGAAGAAACAGCGGGGCTGGGAACGATGCAGATGTTGCTCACTTTCCCTCGCTGTTCTCTTGCAACTAGACTGCGGCGTCATGGCCTTTGAGCTGTTGATGACATATTCTGGTTGGTGGTTTGGAACATTTTTTATTTTTCCATATATTGGGAATGTCATCATCCCAACTGACTTTCGCATATTTTTCAGAGGGGTGGCTGAACCACCAACTAGTGATACAATGCAAACATCCATGAATCCATGGATATCCATGGCATTTCATTAGTCGCTCCCTGGGCCCATCCATTGCCTTATCCCTATGCTTCCGCCCCAAAATCTGGAGAACTTCTCGGTCAAGGGGGCTTGATCATGAGAAATTTCGATGGATTGGTTTAAGGAAAATTCTGCAGGAATCCTGTTTTTTCCTCCCCTGAAATATATGAGATATGTTTTTCCCCAACAGCAGAATGCTTTGGGGTCTCAGCCCACATAGCCTTCGGGGTGCTCCGGGGCACTGCTCGACCCTGCCGCCTCGTTTCGCCGGTTCCGGGAACCAGGGTTCCGAGAACCGGTTCCGGGAACCAGGGTTCGGGGCAAGGTTCCGGGAACCCAGGGTTCCGGGAACCAGGGTTCGGGGCAAGGTTCCAGGAACCCAAGGTTCCGCAAACCAGACTTTCAAGCAAGGTTCTGGGAACAATGGGTTCTGGCTACCTTTTGGGTTCCGGGACGTCAAGGTTCCGGGAAGGTTCCGGGCACACTTGGCTTTCGACAAGGTTCCGGGAACCTTACCATGGTTTCGAACAGCCAGAGCCTGGATTGTGCCAAAGTTCTGGAATCACCGGAACACCAATTTTGAGACATCCTGCAAACCCAGAGTTTGGGGAACCAGGATTCTGGCAAGGTTCCAGCAACACTGGGTTCCGACAAGGTTCCGAGAACCACCACAGATGCGGACCCACAGTTTGGATATACTTCCTGGATTATGCCACAGGTTCCGGACAGGGACAAGGTCAGAGTTCTGGCAAGGTTCCGAGGTTCCGGAAACAACCCAGGGGTCGGATATACGCCGTGGGTTGTACCAAGGTTCATGCTACGGACAGGGTCCCAGAAAACCAATTTGCAAGGAAACCAAGGTTCCAGGACCAAAAGGGCCCGGTCAACGGGCAATCGCTGACGGGGGGGGACAGCGTGACAATAAATCAGCGCGTCTCGGTTCCGGAAACCCAGGGTTCCAATATACGCTGTGGGTTGCGCCAAGGTTCCGGAAACGAGGGTTCCAGGAAGACAAGGTTCCAGGGACACAAGGTTCCAGGAACACAAGGGATTCCGGAAATCCCCCAGCCAATCTTGGGTGCTTTGTGGCCCCTCACTGAATTCCGAATTCATGTTCGTTTGCTCAGTGGGCGCACAGCGTCGGTCGACTGACCTGTTCTGATGTTGCTGTAAAATCTTCTGTTTGAACTGTTCCGATGTCGCATCTACCAAAGCACATGCCACATCAAGCAACTAAGTTCGATGCCTTGGAACACCTAAATATTGGCAGCAAACCTGTGTGAGGCTTCTCGAAGCCAGGTAGATGATTTTTTAAAAGCTAAGTGACCAAACAGCAACACACAATGAAACTTCAGACACAGTTGTGACACAACAACCAAGTATTGACATGAAACTAATTCTGGAATCATGATGGACAATTTGGCCAAAACCAACTGTTTCACCAATCACTTGCGCAAACTGACCGACGTTGTCCAAGCACGACAAGATAATCCCAAACCAACACACACACACACAATTTTGTAAACACTTAATGACACACCGTGGTCTGCAAATACTGCCATTCGTTTGTAACCAAATGTATGTAAATTCAACTACGCGCGCTTTCTTAAAGAACATGTCTCATCCTGCCTTTGGTCCAAAAGGGGAGGGGGCAAGGCGGGCAAAAAATCGCCGAAGAGACTTAGGCTATGGAATCCTGTTCCTGCCATCATTAATCCGTCTTGGGTTGCAAAGTTGGACCACTGTTTGAAACCAACCGCTGCCGGTTCCGGGAACCAGGGTTCCGGGCAAGGTTCCGGAACTCATGATTCCGGGAACCAGGGTTCGGGGCAAGGTTCCAGGTTCCGCAAACCAGACTTTCAAGCAAGGTTCTGGGAACAATGGGTTCTGGCTACCTTTTGGGTTCCGGGACGTCAAGGTTCCGGGATCCCCAGGTTCTCGGCGCCAGGAAGGTTCCGGGCACACTTGGCTTTCGACAAGGTTCCGGGAACCTTACCATGGTTTCGAGCGGTTCTGGAATCACCGGAACACCAATTTTGAAACATCCTGGAAACCCAGAGTTTGGGGAACGAGGGTTCCGGCAAGGTTCCAGCAACACTGGGTTCCGACAAGGTTCCGAGAACCACCGCGGATGCGGACCCACAGTTTGGATATACTTCCTGGATTATGCCACAGGTTCCGGACAGGGACAAGGCTGCGGAACAACAATTTTCAAGAAGCCCAGCCCAGGTTCCAGAGAACCAGGGTTCTGGCAAGGTTCCGAGGTTCCGGAAACAACCCAGGGGTCGGATATACGCCGTGGGTTGTACCAAGGTTCATGCTACGGACAGGGTCCCAGAAAAACAATTTGCAAGGAAACCAAGGTTCCAGGACCATATAGGCCCTGTCAACGAGCAATCGCTGACAGGGGGGGGCACAGCGTGACAATAAATCAGCGCGTCTCGGTTCCGGAAACCCAGGGTTCCAATATACGCTGTGGGTTGTGCCAAGGTTCCGGAAACGAGGGTTCCAGGAAGACAAGGTTCCAGGAACACAAGGGATTCCGGAAATCCCCCAGCCAATCTTGGGTGCTTTGTGGCGGGTTCCGCACATGCCGATTCATGTTCGTTTGCTCAGTGGGCGCACAGCGTCGGTCGACTGACCTGTTCTGATGTTGCTGTAAAATCTTCTGTTTGAACTGTTCCGATGTCGCATCTACCAAAGCGCATGCCACATCAAGCAATTAAGTTCGATGCCTTGGAACACCTAAATATTGGCAGCAAACCTGTGTGAGGCTTCTCGAAGCCAGGTAGATGATTTTTTTTAAAGCTAAGTGACCAAACAGCAACACACAATGAAACTTCAGACACAGTTGTGACACAACAACCAAGTATTGACATGAAACTAATTCTGGAATCATGATGGACAATTTGGCCAAAACCAACTGTTTCACCAATCACTTGCGCAAACTGACCGACGTTGTCCAAGCACGACAAGATAATCCCAAACCAACACACACACAATTTTGTAAACACTTAATGACACACCGTGGTCTGCAAATACTGCCATTCGCTTGTAACCAAATGTCTGTAAATTCAATTATGCGCGCTTTCTTAAAGAACATGTCTCATCTTGCCTTTGGTCCAAAAGGGGACGGGGCAGGGCGGGCAAAAAATCGCCGAAGAGACTTAGGCTATGGAATCCTGTTCCTGCCATCATTAATCCGTCTTGGGTTGCAAAGTTGGACCACTGTTTGAAACCAACCGCTGTTGGGGATCTACGTGGGCTTATTTTTTCCCTTTAAGGCATCCTTAGGCCAATTCTGGGAGCCGTTGAAAACTTGGAAGATTGAATGCCATGGAGCGAATAGCCTTTGGTAAACCATCTTTTCCAAGAATGCATCCAAAAACTAGCGTCTACACATGTCTAGACACTCAATGCCAAACTCGTTATATAAGTAAAGTGATGCCAGATATCCTTTGATATTCTCAACGTGGCAACTGAGTGCAACTGACTTCAACTGGTTGAGTGAGTTTTTTGTGAACCTTTGGAGAGTAAATGAAGAAATTCAGCAACCATCCCTGACCCTGTTACAAAAAAAACTAGCTCCAAACAGCTCTTTCCTAGCCACTGGATAGGTTATATATAGTCATATCCCATTATATCGCCTTTATCTCCCAGTAACATCACCATTTTGCTTGGTGATATCCCATTTTTTTCGTCCTTTTGCAAGTCTTTTCCTCAAGGTCAACTTTGCCAATCGCTTCTGGACCAACAAAGTCAGTGCGGAACAAGTGGCGAAAAGGTTAGAGCAGGAAGGCCAGGGTGGAACCGTCGATTGGGGCTACCCCGTGTCTGGCCGTTGATGGTTTATTTCATGGAAAATCCGGGATTAAAAAAGCGGATGATGTTTTTGGGGTACCCACATTTGAGGAAACTTCCCAATTTCCTGTTTTGATCTGTTTTGAGGATTTGTGAAACACATCACTTGCAAAAGTACTATTGGAAATCTGTTGGATTGAACACGATTAAACGGATTGAGAATTACGATTGGAGCGTCTTGGATCTTCAGATGATCTTCAACAACCCAGAGACAGTATGTATTCATTGCCTAGATACTGTGGTTTTGCTCGTTTTGATTCGCTGTTCTTTCTACCCAAGGATGGTTGCATATACATAATAAGCAACTGATATTTATGTACAAGCAGAGTCAAGCAAACAGGCACAGTGGACAGGCATTACGTCATTACGTTGCACTACGTGAGGTTGTGTCGCCATCATCGACCTCATCGTCCATTTCATTCCTACATTGCGTTCCATTACATTTCATTCCAATATGCATTGCAGGCAGCTAGCTACTAGATGTTACTAGTACATTCCGCTGCTACCTACCCACCCACCAATACAGCACTACTGCACTACTTTACTACCTGTCTACCGACACGCCTACCTATGCACCTAGATACTGTACCTATATGCGTTCGTACCAAACGCGTTATTCGTCTGTCGGTCCGTATGTCCGTCCGTCTGTCGGCCTCTCCGTCCATCCGTTGATAGATGGATAGATAGTTAGACAGAGAGATGGAGAACCTTGCATTGCTTTGCATTAAGTTGCGTTGGATTGCATTGCGTTTACATTGCGTTGCAGCATATTACATTGCATTGCATACATATGCACGTGCGTACATTGCACGGCAGAGCATTGCATTCCATCACATTGAGTCGCATTGCATTACATCATAGTACATTAGGCAACATGCGCATAATACGTGTACATGACATGAAGACGCACACATAGATACATAGATTATTACATACAGTCGGCTTTTTTTACACCCTCATGATGTTCCGTGCCAGATAACGCACCTGATCCGGAGCCGGAACAAGACGCGCCGGAGAAAGAACCACTGCCTGGAAACCCAGCCTTTGTTTGTTTGATTTTCGCGGGTTTTAGATGGTTTTAGTGGGATTCAGAAGGCTTGCCGATACCTGTGAAGATACTTGGGGGGATCTTGGGAGAATGTAAGCCCAAAGGGGCTATGATACTGAAGGTTTGGCATGGATGTGCTATTTGGATCTACTTGGCACACTGGTAGACTTCTTGGAACTCAGATTTCATGTCAGCACGTTGTACCACACTTCAAATGGCCATTGGCTTCATGAACAAAACCTTCAATTGCCTGGGCTCTAGCGAAACGGATGCGAAACGCTTCCCCAAAGTCAATGATGTTTATCTCAGGTTCCCATAGGTTCCCATAGGTTCCCAAGAGGTGTGATTCTGAAGCCATGGGGGTGGGGACCAAAGATTTGGTCACCAGTGGTGGTCACCGACTCGTTTTTTTTGTGCCGAAAGTGGCGATGTGAACTGAGTTGCCCTCCGGTAATGACTAACATAGCTATTGAACATGGACCATTTATAGTTGATTTACCTATTAAAGATGATGATTTTCCATAGCTATGTTAGTTTACCAGAGGGTATTTGATGTTGTCTGCACACAAAGTGAGTTGACTATGTTGACTTTCGGGGATGCTTCACGCAGGCGACCGAGGTCTCACAACTGTTTTAGATCCAAAGGAGAAACGGCGATCCAAATAGCGTTGTGACCCAACTGTTGGTGTTCTCGATTTACGAACCTCCCATACTTCTGGGGTTTCCGTACATGGGGGATCGTCAAAATGGATGTTTTTTTTGAGGGAAAATCCGATCAAATTGGATGATTTAGGGGTATCCCCACTTAAGGAAACCTCCATATTCAGCTGCAGTTCTAGTGGAATTTGCCCGTCAATATCCCATGAGAACTGCAGCTCCGTGCGTCGCAGGACTGGTGGCGGAAAGATCGGGAGCCCTGGGTTTTATCGTCTGGCAGGGTGGTGTTGACAGGGACCTGCAACAATTGGAAGGATGGAGCATGGAATTGTATTTACATATACATAAATATAAATATCATATAGACACATGATATAAAATATGATTAAACACATACATGATATATAAGATATTATATATAGATTAATATATAACTATATATATATAACTATATATATAACTATATATATATATATATTACATATATATATTAATCGAAGGAAGTTTAGAAGTCAAACTTCCGACAATATGGACGGATGAAAAGCAGAGATGGGAAGAGTCAGAGAAGAGAAGAGAAGAAGAAAGAAGATCAAAGAAGAGAAAGTCTCAGAAGACAGAAGATCCAGGTGCGCGAAAAGGTAGGAAAGTCGCGAAACTCTGTGTTTTTCCAGTGATTTGTGGCTCCGGAGGGCTGAAAAGTAGGCTCGCTAAAGCAGCGGGTGCGGAGCCAGCTGGCCAGATGAGAGATGAAAAGTTGCACGCCGTTGTGGCGCAAAGCACATTTCCAAGTCAAAACGCACAAAGCACACCATTCTCGGACCACTTTTGGAAGTTGAGATGTCGCAAAAGTGCACGCTGTTCTGGCGCGAAGCACATTTCGAAGTGAAAATGTACAAAGCACGCCATGTTCGGACCACTTGTCGAAGTTGAGATGTCGAAAAAGTGCCCACCGTTGTGGAGCGAAGCACATGTCCAAGTCAAAATGTACAAAGCACACCAGCTCCGGACCACTTTTGGAAGTTGAGATGTCGAAAAAGTGCACGCCGTTGTGGCGCGAAGCACGGTCAAAAGTGAGCAAAACGTGAGGGTTTTGTAGCAGTTTCGACTACAACCACCACAACACTACACTACACTACGCTCCACTACACTACAACTACAACTACAACTACAACTACGACTACGACTACGACTACGACTACGACTACGACTACGACTATGACTATGACTACGACTACGACTACGACTGCGACTACGACTACGACTACGTACAACTATACAACTACAACTACAACTACAACTACAAGTACAATACATTGCATTACAATTTGTTACACTCCACTACACTCCGCTCCACCCCATTCCACTCCACTCCACTCCACTCCACTCCACTCCACTCCACTACACCCAACTACACTACACTACACTAAGCACAGCTACAACTACAACTACGCTAAACTACACTAATTACACTACACTCCACTCCACTCCACTTCACTACACTTCACTGAACTACAACTACAATTGCAACTACAACTACCACCGCAACTACCACTACACTACGCTACAGTACAGTACAGTACAGTACAGTACACGACGCGACACGACACCACACCACACCACGCTACACTACACTACACTACACTAGACTAGACTAGACTACACTACACTACACTAGTTGCATTACACTACGCTACACTACACTACGCTACGCTACGCTACGCTACACCACACGACACCACACCACACGACACCACACCACACTACACTACACTACATTGCACCACTCTACACTACAACTACAGCTACAACTACAACTACGCTACTCTACACTACACTGCACTAGACTACTTTATACTACCCTACATGTCATTACGCTACAGCCATTATACCACCACAATTGCAACTGCAACTACACTACACTATTTACACTACACCACAACTACAACTCCACTACACTACAACTACAACTACAGCTGCGCTACACCACACTACATCCTGCAGTTGTGGGTGAGGGGTCCGACCAGGTGACCACTGCAACCATTGTAACCACTCCAAAAAACACAACACCAACCACCTTTCAGTCCATCAGTGGATTCGCTCTGCCATCCGTGATTCACAACAACCAACCTCTGCTAAAGGTTTTCTATTTTTGAAACTTCCGCCACCCCCTTGTCTTGTGCGGCACTACTCGTAACTCATTTGTTATTTGTAGTTGTGGAGGCCATTCCGAGGAGTAAACTGGCCTTCGGGTATCCGTGCTTAGCAGTACCTGATTGCGGACCATGACATGGAGAATTCTTTAAAGCAGAGGGTGTTCCATGCTCTATCCCCACCTTCAAGGCCTTTGAAGGTGCGATGCCAGTGCGTCGAAACTTTGTATCTATCCGAGGGTAAAGAAAACCAAAGACCAGCTTTTTGTTTAAGGACGTTTCAGGCGGTACCAGGAAACAGAAAATTCTGGCATGGTCAAACCTGTCAAGTTTTGCTATACAGCTTTGGTGACAGAAATGGAGGACATATTCATAGCGTATTCGGGACACATGCATTTTTTTTGGCGTATCATGCAACCATATCCAACCATACAGCTTTGTATTGTGGGATCATCATGTACAAAACATGTTGAGTCAGTTTGTTCACTTTCTCCCAGAGAAAAGAGACCCTGCCAGATGCAGATTTTACGATTTCACCACCGAACTCGCCAGGGGTAGCTGATCTTTGGGTGATGTAACCAGCTCAGGAAAAAGAAGAAGTTGTCGCCCATGAAACAACGAATTCAGCTGGGCAGCTCAAGATCTTCAGCAAAGAAAACAGTGAGAAAACCCATTGAGGCATATTGAGGCTCTTCAAGAGGTGAAAGATGTCGGGTGGGGTGTGTGCCCACTAGCAAGGCAAATCGTTGGTGTCATGCACAGCACATTGTTCATGCATTTTGATTGGAATGGCAGATGGTCTGATCTCATGCGAATTGAATAGAATCCATGGGAACTTCGCACGAGTCAAACACATCTAGAAGGTCTTGGCACTGTTCTCTTCACTCAGGACATTGGTACTAGAAAGCGTCGTAGACACCACCTGAGTTTATTCCCTGGGGCCAGGGCCATCTGTGAAATTGAATTCCTAAAAGGCAACGCCTTTTAACTGGTTGTGTTGGCCTAGGAAAAAGCGAGAGAAGATGGCAAACAAGACCTTGGTGGATTCCTTCTTGGAGGCCCTGCGTTCCCACATGTTCCACTCGTTCCAGGGTGTTCGTCGGTTAGTCTTGGTTGGGCGGAGTGAAACATAGGGATATTGCGGACGTTACCGATGTTAATGGGTTTAAAATGGTTTAAGTTGTGGTTTCTTTTCTTTTCTTGGTTGCTTTCAGTGGACAAAGATATGGAACTAAGATACAATGTAAATCAGTTGCTGATATTCAATCCAAACAGATGAGACAGTATGTCAATCATCGGGTCAACGTTAGAATCGCTATAAAATTGCTTTTGGCTGTAGTAGACTGGGATACACTGAGTCATGCCTTTCACTGTGTTCGATTGTGAGAAATGATGGACGTTGGGACGTCTCGTATTTCTTGGACTGTTTCGTTGTGGTGTATTCTCAGCATGCTTTTGAATGCACAGTCCTGACGATCGACTCAGTCGACATCGAATTCATTCCCTTTGCAGACTTGGTTCCCTGTATTGATGGTATTGAGAGAACCACATCCAGGTTTTCAGCAACACACAAACTCTGGAATCACTAGGAGTTTCCCATTCTGAAAGCTGTTGTTATTAACAACAAGCCGTGGGTGGAAAGTGAAGCGAACTTTGTCACGGCAAACGAGAGCAGTGTTCGAGACCATTGGTTGATGATAGGGGTTTCCATAGTCATGGTGGTACCCCCATAGCTGGAGAGTTAAATTTCATGGAAACTCCCCCATTGAAATGGATGATGATTTGGGGGTACCCCCATGACTCAGGAAGCCTCCATATTTTCCTAAGATTTTGGGGATGAATCATGATGAATCACAATGAAAATGGGGAATCTCGGAAAACCAACTCAGGTTGTTCTTTGGTCTTCCTGAGGTGGAAGTCTTCAAGATGTTCCTGCAGAGCTTGGTGTTTCTTGGGCTCCTGGATGGGATGAATGGGATGTGGTTACTACAACTGGCTGTTTTAAGGTATGTAACTTGCTTGGAGTAGAGGCACCCAAGTCCATCATGTTTTCATATGTGTTCATATGTGTTCATATATATAATTATATATATGGAGGTGTCCTGAAATGGGGGTCCCCCAAATGGATGATTTATAATGGACATTCCCACTAAAATGGATGATTTGGGGGTACCCCATGACTTAAGAAACCTCCATATATTGTTCATATGTTTTTCAGCATTTCCCATAACTTCTTAGCACCGTCTTTTGAGAGGAATGGATAGAAATCCGTGAGAATTGCGACCTGCAATCAGCAGCATGCCTGCATTCATTGATAGTTTAGCTGCGCTATGTACATAGACACATGCACAATGATATCATATATTGGATATGTATATGGTTTTTGTTCATTGTCTCTATTATGCTTATGCAAACAAATCTTGTGTATCATTATTCCATATATTTGTTGTCCATGTGTTTCTTCATAGAATCATGATACATTTGCATCTTCTTCCCGGGCTGCCCGGGCTGCCGTTCGTTGTGTCCAGGTTGTTCCTGCTGGCGGGTGGACAGTTCGGTTGGATGCCCGGGCCAATCTGCGCTCTCATGTTGGGAACCTCAGCCCGATGATTCAATGGATGAGGTACCCATGGGTAGCCCTATTTCAGGAACCCATCTGTATATTATGTATATACCCTGATGTATCTATATATACATATATAAGAATGGCTTCTAATGTGTTCTTTTTTTGATTTAGGTTGATCTACAGATATATCTATATATCTGATATAGATATACCTACCTGGAACCCATATTAATATCCGATGTCACTGGTGAGAAAACTGGGATATTTCTGATATTTTAATCTCACTTGCCACTTCGCCTGGGATGTGTTTGGAAAAAGTCGACAGCGGCACGTTTGGTGTGGAATCCTTCAGAACCTTCGATTGATCCAAAGTATCTAAAGGTTGAAATTTTGGGCTTCGCTTTTGAAGGTTATCTTTTTAATAGAAGGACGGACACAAACACACAAGATGACATTTTGCAGATGGTTGTCTATGACAGTGCACACGGTGCACAGCTGGTGACTTCGGTGCCCAAACTTTGGCCCAGGTGCATTTTGGTTTGTGTCTTCACAATGATCTTCATGAACGTGAGCACTTTCCGCAAGGTGCGTGTAAAACGCATAGAAACACACCTTAATGACCCTCTGGTTATTTACCATAGCCATGGAAAATGGCCCATTTATAGATGATTTTCCCATTAAAACCAGATGGTAATCATGATTCCAAGCAGTTTACAAGAGCAAAAAACGGTGCACACGCGTCCGATTCCACGTACGTCTGAGTCCACCGAACACATTCCTTCAGACGTACTAAGTTGCAGTCGATTGACTGGTGCGATTGATGACAGTGTCTGTTTTACCCGAAAAAATGCAGATAATGCAGATCTGGACATGTTTGCATAGTGCCCTAGATTGAGAAAAAACCGATTGCCTGAAGAACTATGCAAAGGCTTCTGCTGGTAAGTTTCCACATAACTTACCATCAGTCCAGATTGGATACCCGGCAATGTATGTACCTTGAAGCTCTTTACAACATAAACGAGACGCTCATCATAATCTAATTGTGGACCTGCTGTGGTACAGAGACTCGCACCCAGTGATTTTGGCCTTCCACTTATCACTCTTTTTTGGTACTTGGTATATCTTGACATTACTTGATCAGTGTTCAAAACCCCTGTTGGTTGATGATTAGGATGATTAGTTCGGGGATTATACTACGTACCCTTTATCTATTGGGGATAATAATACCCTCCAGTAAACGTTTACATAGCTATTGAACATGGCCCAGTCGAAATAGTTGATTTACCCATTGTTTCAATGGTGGATCTTGCCATAGTTCTCTGGATGTTTACCAGGCCGGGTAAATCCCATTAAATCCCATGAAACCACCATAAAACACCATAAAACCACCATAAAACCACCATAAAACCACCATAAAACACCATAAAACCACCATAAAACACCATAAAACCACCATAAAACACAATAAAACCACCATAAAACCACCATAAAACCACAATAAAACCACCATAAAACACCATAAAACCACCATAAAACACAATAAAACCACCATAAAACACAATAAAACCACCATAAAACCACCGTAAAACCACCATAAAACCACCATAAAACCACCATAAAACACTATAAAACCACCATAAAACACAATAAAACCACCATAAAACACAATAAAACCACCATAAAACCACCATAAAACCACCATAAAACACCATAAAACCACCATAAAACACAATAAAACCACCATAAAACCACCGTAAAACCACCATAAAACCACCATAAAACACCATAAAACCACCATAATCTATAATGATCTTCACCAACCGATCTGAAAGAAACAATAACACCCACGCAGATTCAGGAGATGAACAAGCAGATCGATAGCATTTCGCAGTCGGTCACAGAGATGTACCGCATGTACAGGCCATGTTGGCCAAGTGGTCGCTGTTGAGCAGTGCTGAAAAGTTAGTCGCCTCTGGTAATGACTCACAGTGACTAACATAGCTATTGAAAATGGCCCATAGAAATAGTTGATGATAGTTGATTTACCGTTCTTGAAGACGGTGATTTTCCAGTTCGCTTTTTGGATGTTGACCAGAGGGTATTCATAGCGCTTTGTTTTTTGGGGAGCCATTGCAACTGCAGTCTGCAATCTTCAGTAATAAACCATGGCAATCGAAAATCACTCAATTTAGTTCGCTGATTTTCTAAAACTTACATTTAGTTTGTGGATTTCCAAGCTAGCCATGGTTGATTAGCTTTTAAGGTACATTCTGTTGGGTCATCCAAGCACAGCCTTGTTACAAAAGTTACCACTTGCATCAAAATTGTGCACAGCTGGCGGCACTTCTGGTGTCCATTGGCACAGCATGGCACAGCACCCTTGGTATGAAGGTATACTGAAGAAATCTATAGATGACAAGGAATGGTATGGAATGGTATGGAATGGTATGGAATGGTGTGGAATGGTTGACCTCAAGTTATGCCGCCAGCGTCAAGTCGCCAGGGGCTACGAAAATTCCGTCCGCACTTGGCTCGGTGGCGAAAACTTCTTGGGCGTAACGTCCGGGACTTGGTTCCCCTGCATTTTTTTTTCTGATGCTATGAATACGTACTATCTATTTTTTGATATCCGGATACCAATTTTCACCTTCATGGACTTCATGCCAATCTTTGCCCATATGGAGGTTTCCTAAAATGGTACCCCAAATCATCCATGTTCACAGGATGTCCAAAATCTTTTTGTCACCCACAAAAAATTCGAGTATCAAATCAGATCAAATCAGTATCCATTGACTCCATCGTCAAATCCATCCTGATAGATCCAAGGTTCATCAACTTTGACGGCGCTCATGCCAGCGACTTGGAGAATGTTGCAGCAACTCGGCGATGGGACTGATGGAACTGATGTTGTGGATGTCCAGGGTTCCAAGTATATAGACAAAAATAGATGACTAATGAATATTAATGATCATTATAAATATAAACCATTATAGATCACATCATTAAGTATACATATATATATACACACTGTATATCACATATAGATAAGGATAAAACTATTACGAACTAGTAAAAATGTATGTATGTTCTCAGTATATGTATACATGTGATATCTATATCCCGAAAAAAAAAAACTATCCCGGCAAGAGACCCCTTAAACAGTGTGCTTAAGGACATTTTTAGGGTAAAGTCTTCTGGGAGGAGAGTTCCAGAAGAGGAGACATGAATCCAGTGGGGTTTTCAGGTGTGGTCACGGAACGGAGCTATGCAGCAAGATCTATGTACCCTCTGGTAAACTAACATAGCTATGGAAAATCACCATTTCTAATGGGAAAACTCACTATAAATGGCCATTTTCAATAGCTATGTTAAATTACCAGAGGGTAAGAGACCTTTTGGCAAGATCTCTGCAACATCTCTCTATGCAATGTCTCTGTACAAGATCTCTATAAGAGGTCTCTTGGCAAGACACAAAAAAAGAGATCTCTCTATTTCAGAAATCAAAAAACAAGATCTCTGTCAGGGACCTCAAAGTAAGGTCTCTGTTCAAGCTCCCTATAAACGATCTCTGAGCAAGATCGCTGCTCTCTTCACCAGGTCTCTGTACAAAATCTCCATCAGAGGCCTCCTGACAAGGTCTCTGTACAAGATCCCTATAAGAGCTCTCTCTGCCCAGATCTCTTTAAAGAGGTCTCTTGGCAAGACCTCTGGACAAGATATCTATAAGATTCTATAAGAGATATCTCGGCAAGATCTCTTTATGAGATCTCTGTACAAGCTCTCTATAAAAGCTTTCTTGGCAAGATTTATGTAAGAGACCGCTTGGCAAGATCTCTGTAAGGGATCTCTTAGCAAGATCTCTTAACAAGATATCCATAAGAGGTCTCTTAGCAAGATCTCTGTATAAGCTCCCTCTAAGAGGTCCTTTGGCAAGATTCTGTATGAGATGTCTCGTTTTGTGCGAGCCTGCGCGGTCGAAATGCACATGAACATTTCACTAAGAGCAATTTTGTGTGGAAATTTACATGAAAAGTGCCGGACGCTAATCCCGCGACACCCGTTTGTGCGAGCCTGCATTATCGAAAATGCACATGGACTTTTCACAAGAGCTATTTTGTTTCGAAATTTACAGGAAAAATGGCTGCGGACACCTCCGGGGACATCGTTTTGTGCGAGCCTGCGCAGTCGGAATGCACATGGACATGTCACAAGAGGCATTTTGTGGGGAAATTTACAGGGAAAATGCCGCTCGCGTTGCCCACGGCTATCGTTTTGTGCGAGCCTCCGCAGTCGAAATGCACATGGACATGTCACAAGAGGCATTTTGTGCGGCTCGCGTTGCCCACGGCTATCGTTTTGTGCGAGCCTGCGCAGTCGAAATGCACATGGACATGTCACAAGAGGCATTTTGTGCGGCTCGCGTCGCCCACGGCTATCGTTTTGTGCGAGCCTGCGCAGTCGAAATGCACATGGACATCTCACAGGAGCCATTCTGTATGGAAATTTACAGGGAATTGGCCGGACACGGATGATGCCAACCTCGATTGAACACCGGGCCTTAACTGTTACCGTGAGAACCCCTCAGTGTGGGCACACTAATTGGGGAAAAAAATGGAATCCCGCCGACGCTGCCAGGATGTGAACTTTGTGGTGCCTGAACTGGGATTGCGCCTCACAGTGCGGCCCCTGGTGTTCATCACATCCAGTTAAAGAGCTGGATGTAAAGCTGGGACTGGATGGATGATAATGAATTGAATGTTCATGTGTGCAAATGATGTAAATGCTCATTTATGAATGAACGTACCATGGATGTACATGAATGTTCATCACCCCGATTTTTTGATAAAAACTAGTTTGAAGGCGTTTGAAAGTATGGTTTCTTTATGGCATCAAATTGTAGCCGATTGGGATGCGTGAGGTGTACTCTCGGTCCAGTCTCGAATCCAGAGTGTCCTATATGATATGATGCATATTAATTTGTATGGCTAGTCCATAGGTCATTCAATTCGATTGTGTTTGCAGTACTCAGTACTCCCAGATGTAGTCACTTGTAGTAAGATACTATTGAAGTCATGTTGACAGACTATGCAATCAAAGGCATTCTGCAGGAGGTGGCCATGAAACATTTGGTGTCAACATTGCCCACCTTGTTGCCCAACATGTTGCCCAACATGTTGCAACTGTTATGACTTGTGTACACCCAGCGAAACAACAACGGAACAACCAGACGTTGATTGTTTGTGCATTTGGATCGTTTCATGCTCTGCCTCTAGTTAGGCTCCTATCATACCTTGCTTGATGTTGCTTGTTGCTGGATCCGGTGTGATGTTTTTGATGACTTATCCTCCTGTAATCAAACATGGCAATGGAACATCCACTATTGATGGATGATTTGACCATTAAAACGAAGGCTTTTGGGTGGATTTTCCATTATCACCTTCGATTACCAGAGGTAAATTTACCACGTGTCACAGCTTTGTGGCCTGAGGGAAAATCCGTGGTGGACGATTTGTTGCACGGGAACCAAGTGTGACCCAAACAGAATGGCTGTTGCCCTGTGGGCCTATGGTAGTGAAGAATCCCTACATCACAAACGGTTGAAACTGGGGCACCACGGCATTCCATGGCTCTTTCTGGAGGGAACTGGCTTCCAGAAGACCATTTCTTTTTTCGATGGGCTCATGTTGGCTGATCCTGTTTTTTGCGCTGTCAATATCATGTGTTGGAGTCCAGATGTCAATGATGTCTTTTCGGATCTGGGTCCTGGTGCTGAAAGGAAACACTGCCAACGGTTCAACCGTGTCAGGCCGCAGGACGAGAAACTCAAACAACAACTCTTGAAGTACACAGCGTGCCACCGGGGCCATGGCTTGAGATGGACATTGGGACATGCTTCCTGTGGTTACCCTCTGGTATTTTAACGTAGCTATTGAAAATGACCATTTATAGTGGATTTTCCCATTAAAAATGGTGATTTTCCATAGTTACGTTAGTTTACCAGAGGGTAGCAAAGTGAACAGACCCCCAAAAATTTCCATCGGCCATGCGTTTGATGATTTAATCATATGAAATCATATGAATTTGATCATTATTAACCAACCATATCATAAATATCATTTGATTAATATTTGGGATCATCATCATATCAAACCATATCATCATTTGATCATAAAACCAACTAATCATATCATTTATTGATGATTAATATGTTTTGATGATTAATCTCTATCATATCAAGAATCATATCCTTGAATCTTCCAGCCGTGCCGATCAGATCCAGCTCAGTTGGGCAAATATAACAGTTTGGGATTTGTCTGATGGGGTATGCCCCCCCAACATGGTCATTTTATTGGACACAAATATACCAATAAATTTAAGGGTACCTTAAAATTTCAGATCAACCCAGGATTCAAGTTAAATTGATTCAAAGATGAGCAAAGATATGCCTGTCAAAACAGGATGGACAGATGGCTTAGGGGTAGGGATGATGCATGAAGTTAATGAAGAAGAGGGATGAACTGGGATGAACAGCCGGGGAATTGGCAAAGACTTGCGCAGATCATTCAGCACAGCGGAACATTATGGGTTCCATTCATTGGCCAAAAGAATATTAGTGGTTTGTCAATGGGATACTCATGGATGCCCCCAAAGTCGGATGAAAATCATCGTTTTCCCATGAAACGGCAGTTTCGGGTCTACCGCGGTCTACGAAAAAACCATCAGGCCACAGCCCCGCTGCGTCTCAACTTTGGCTTTAACTCCTGCAGCAAGACATCAGAAATTAGATTCAACTACTTGAGCCAGAATACTCCTCTTGATTGATTCGAAAAAGGGGGGTTCAACTACCTGGATTTGGGGATTGTTACGGCAAGTTGCGAAACTCGTTGGAATTTGCTCATCAAACATACCCTCTGGTAATTTAACATAGCTATTGAAAATGGTGATTTATAGTGGATTTTCCCATTGAAAATGGTGATTTTCCATAGCTATGTTAGTTTACCAGAGGGTACTGCATTTGCAAATTCCAAGGTAGATACGTTCCCAGGTCGCGGAGATTCCCGGAGTGATGAAGTCACAGCATGTCACAGCGGCCAAAGGTCGTAGCAATTCGTTTGTGTCTAATACTTTGAGGAGCTCACAGAATTTTTCTCTCTCTGTCTACAATGTGTAATTTAGTAATTGATATATATATATATAATGTATTATGTAGACACATGTAGACACATTTGCCTTGATTGGGAAGCTTCATGAGTGGTGGGTGATTTCTAGGTGAATTGTAGATATTCAATCATCGGGTGGCAGAGTATTAAGTCAGAGTTGTTCCCATAAATACTCTCCGGCAATTTCACAGTTTGCGATGGAACATGGCCCACTTATAGAAGATCCAGCAAAAAAAGTGTAACAGTTACCACTTTTCATAGCTATGTTCAGAATCACCTTCCCAGCACTAAAAAACAGCCGGTCATGCCGCCTCCTCCACCGTTGAGCCTACCGAAATCTGCCCCTGCGCCAGTCCATGACCTAGGGCCTGAGAGAACCTGCGCAGTGGACCAATTTGATTCCTGAAACCTGCATAAATGCAATGTTCTGCATCTTTATTTTGCTGGGCTTTTTTTCCCGTTTGTTCCACTCAAAGCATTGTTCTGCAGATCTGCGGTGTTTGGTATTTTTGAATGTGTTGCTGCCACGTTGAAATTGCCATGTGCCTTCTGGTTTATTAGGAGTGTTGAAAAGAGAGACTTTCACACGCAGCCAGTGACATACGCTGCCTCTCAACTAGCTATTGCCAGCGCAACTTTCCATTTTTTTGTGTCTGATTGCATTTTGAATCTTCATTTACAGAGGGACATTTGTTGAAAAATGCGATTTGTTCCTCCAACCACTGCAGATCAAACATCTTAGCTTTGCGAAAGACGACTGAATTCCATTGCGCCTGGCCAAACTACAGTGAAATCATGTGAAATCACAGCTCCGAAAGGAACTTCCAGATGGCCAAATACATGGATGAATTACATATAATTTATACATTTAGGGTTTGTTTGAAGATAGGGTACCACTGTACCACCTTAGGGTAGCACCTTAAATTTGATCGTTAATCGTATTTGGGATATATCCCCCACTCAGGTCAAGGCTGGTGGTGCAGGCGCTGCCATGGTGGTAAAGATGTAAACACCCAGTTTTCAGAGGGATTCTGATGCCTACCATAGGCTTTCGCAGCCATGTTTTTTTTTCGTTCTTTGGGGGTCCAGGGTGATATAATATATATATATAGAGTCCTACATGGTGATAGAATTGATGTTAAACATGTTTTTTTGTGATGATGATTGGGGGTCATAATCCCAAATCTACTAGGCATGATCAGAATCCAGCTGGGAATCACAAGTGACGAAGCGTTATTCGGGAGACTTTTTGGAGATTCTCCAGAAGGCTCTTTTCGCGTTGTTCACTTAGGCCTTAGACTGAACTGGACTGAGTCATACTGAGTCTTTGAGTTGGAGATCACACTTTTGAAATCTGAGTCTTAAACATTCTATAGTTATAATGGATACTAGTTATTATAGTCAAAACCACATTAGCATTGTTTTGGTGCAATGCTCCCTCTCTCTCTCTCTCCAGGCTACGGTTCTGGAGCTCCTGGAGCCCCGGCGGCTCCAAGTACCTTGCTCCAGTCTCAGAGATGGAGCGGCTGGAATTTATATCAACCCCTAAAGATAGAAGAGTATAACAGTATAATACAGTAGATTATAATAGTATTATAATAGATTATAATAGATTATACTAGTATATAATAGTATAATGTACCATTAAGATCCTTTTTTTGTGCAAATCTATCATTGGTTTGAAGATGATATATTCATATATAATCCGATGGAACAGATTGAATATTTACCAGGGGGGTTCACTTCCATTCAGCAATGACGGTCAGTGCCGCTCACTCCCAGGCCCAGTCGACCAGCACCTGCAGCACCAAAAAAGGTGCCGGGTGCTCCTTCTGTGTCTCGGTCAACAGGGAGGTATTTGATGTTGGGAGGGGGATGGGATTGCGATACTAAACAAAACCTACGAAAAGGAAACATACAAGTGAGTATGAATCATGATAATTTCGTAGCATCTCATAGCAAGAAGAGTGAGCAAGCATAAGCAACACATGACTGGTTGGTGGTTTGGAACATGGCTTTTATGACTTTCCATTCAGTTGGGAATGTCATCATCCCAACTGACGAACACTCCATCATTTTTCAGAGGGGTGGCGAAAAACCACCAACCGGATGGTCGACTCGCTAGGAAAAGACCAAAGTTCCGGCACTTTCACATGCGATGGGATGAACATTTACTTGGGAGATAACATCGGATATGTACTAAATGATATTACAATTGATATACCGTCATATCAACTTGTATTATACATATATATATATAGATATACACATAAGATTCCGAAAGTGTCACTGAAAGGTGGCATGGCGGGTTGGTGGGATGGCGAGTTTGAAAACGACCGCCAGCGCGGAGGCCTTGCCCAAAGCGGAGGCAAAAGGCGAAAATGCTGCCGGGACTGATGTAAGCTGCAAAGCCTACGTTTGACCGTGCTGGAAGTCATCTGAAGTTCAGAGGGGGTGGGGGATGTGATCCCTTATGAAGAGAAGTGGAAGCTAATAAACCGTTGAGCATATTTGCTCGGGGTGGGTGGGGTATTTGGCATTCTTTTGAAGTGAAGTGGAAGTTAATAAACAATTCAACATATTTGTTTAGAGGGGGTTAAGGGTTTGATCCCTTACGAAGAGAAGTGGAAGCAGTTAAAAAACCATTCAACATATTTGTTCGGAGGGCGTGGGGGTATTTGGTATCCTTTTGAAGAGAAGTGGAAGTTAATAAACAATTCAACATATTTGTTTAGAGGGGGTTAAGGGTTTGATCCCTTACGAAGAGAAGTGGAAGTTGATAAACTATTCAACATATTTGTTTAGAGGGGGTTAAGGGTTTGATCCCTTACGAAGAGAAGTGGAAGTTAAAAAAAACCATTCAACATATTTGTTCGGAGGGCGTGGGGGTATTTGGTATCCTTTTGAAGAGAAGTGGAAGCTAATAAACCGTTGAGCATATTTGCTCGGGGTGGGTGGGGTATTTGGCATTCTTTTGAAGTGAAGTGGAAGTTAATAAACAATTCAACATATTTGTTTAGAGGGAGTTAAGGGTTTGATCCCTTACGAAGAGAACTGGAAGCAGTTAAAAAAACCATTCAACATATTTGTTCGGAGGGCGTGGGGGTATTTGGTATCCTTTTGAAGAGAAGTGGAAGTTAATAAACAATTCAACATATTTGTTTAGAGGGGGTTAAGGGTTTGATCCCTTACGAAGAGAAGTGGAAGTTGATAAACTATTCAACATATTTGTTTAGAGGGGGTTAAGGGTTTGATCCCTTACGAAGAGAAGTGGAAGTTAAAAAAAACCATTCAACATATTTGTTCGGAGGGCGTGGGGGTATTTGGTATCCTTTTGAAGAGAAGTGGAAGCTAATAAACCGTTGAGCATATTTGCTCGGGGTGGGTGGGGTATTTGGCATTCTTTTGAAGTGAAGTGGAAGTTAATAAACAATTCAACATATTTGTTTAGAGGGGGTTAAGGGTTTGATCCCTTACGAAGAGAAGTGGAAGCAGTTAAAAAAACCATTCAACATATTTGTTCGGAGGTCGTGGGGGTATTTGGTATCCTTTTGAAGAGAAGTGGAAGTTAATAAACAATTCAACATATTTGTTTAGAGGGGGTTAAGGGTTTGATCCCTTACGAAGAGAAGTGGAAGTTGATAAACTATTCAACATATTTGTTCGGAGGGCGTGGGGTATTCGGTATTTGGTATAGTTAAAAAACCGTTCAACATATTTGTTCAGAGGGGTTGGGGGGTTTGATCCCTTATGAAGAGTAGATTCCCCTAGTAGAAAGCGCCCATGTTAAACTTATGGATGTCTCAGCCGGATATCAGGATTGTTTGAAAGGAGGAGGCTACAGTCCTTACTTGTGTCGCCAGAGAGTAGCGAGGGTGTAGATTATGTTTGAGTTAGATAGTAGGGGAGAGATCTTGTGGGTTATGGTCGAACGTGGGGTTTGGCGCCAACATCTTTCAATTAAGAAATATTCAGAATGATTGAAGAAGGTATATGGAGGTTTCCTGAGTCATAGGGCTACCCCCAAATCATCATCCATTTATACATGGTTTTTCCATGAAATAATCCATCTATTTTATGGGATACCCCCATTTATGGAAACCCCCATATCATGGCATGAATCCCGTTTCTGGAGATCACGTCGCTCGTAGGCCGAGCAGCGCCACCCCCGCCCCGAGCCTTACCGGGGGTCCGGGACCACAGGGTAGGTATCTGGATAGGCGCCCTGAATCGAATCCATTTTGGCCATAGATTCCATAGGAAAAGAGATTTGATCATGAAAGTTTGATGCTGGACTTTTTCAAGGTGTGAATGTGTTGCCTTGCTTCTTAAGTCATCCAACCGACCATGGAGATCTCACCCTCGGCATCAACAAAATTGGCATGGTCTAGTGTTCAAGCAACGGGTGCACGATGGATTTCCCCCACCACTCCTACAGTTCACGAGATGTTTAATACATTTTAGTCAGTATCCAGTTGTAATTAGCACAATGAACATGTACTTAGATTGCTACAGATTTCTACAGAATGTGTATAGTCCGGCAGATCTTACGTGAAGCTTCATGGTCAGGCAGTGGTTTGCGCTTCATGGTGCATTGAAAAGGGGTTTGAAAAGGGGTTCTACCCCATTTAAAAAAAGCTGCCTACAACTGGTTTTGATCATCATATTCCCATGAGTTGGGGATATACTTATGATTTGTTCCAGCACTGCGACAGGTGGGAGCCCGTGCGGGGGACCTCAGACACATCATTGCGTTTTTTTCGCAGTCTGATGGAGCAAACATGGATCAACAATCCTAAGATCATATAAATTGAATTAAATTGATACATTTCTATTAATATGAATGGTGGCATTTCTATAATCGAAGTTTGGGTCTGGGCAGATTTTTTTTGTGCTCGGTCCGGGAAAGCTGTCAGGAAAAGTAGGTGCGTGAGACTGTAGCGAGAGCTGCGTTTGAATGAAACATGCACACAAAACAGCGACCTCGAATTAGCGCCTGAATTTTGCGCAATGGATTTGTGGTGCGGTTCTTGGCGTGTCCATTGCGGGATTGCCACTGGTGTTTGCAAAAGGCATAGGACGGGACTTTCATGCGGACTGCACCTGCTGTTCGCAAACCGCGTTGGAGCAGCTGCGCGATAGAGAGCGTTTGGCGATGGTGCGACCTGAAGGATGCTAAACGCAATGCGAGAGCTGCAAGAAAAATTGGGTCGCAGACAAGGTCACTCAGAGAAGCTGTAGCTCAGAAAAAATGTTTCTCAGAGAAGACGTAGCGGTGTAATGTGGTGTAGAGGAGCTTGCTCAGAGAAGAGTTACGAGGAAGTAGCTGGGGTTCTTAAGTGCTATAGGTGGAAAATATGGGAATTATGAACCGGGCACCCTCAAGTTCTTAACGGGTTAGTTCTTAAGGGGTTCATATGGTGAAGGTTGGAAAATTCCTTAGTATTTTTTTCAATTTCGCATTCGGTATAAATAGTGCCTCCAGCCTTGCAAGCAGTGGAGTTGGTGGGAAGAAACTTTTCAGGCCCCGAACAGTTTTTCAGGTGCAGCCATCCAAAACAGAACTAAGGGTCAGATATTCCACCATGCCAGGGCTTGAAAGTTCATTTTGGCATGGTATTAGGTTTAGAAAAGAGTTGGATGGAAAAAACTTCTCAAGCCCCGCAAAGTTTTTCAGGTGCAGGCATTCCAAACAGGGCTAAGGGCCAGATATTCCACCATGCCAGGGCTTGAAAGTTGATTTTGGCGTGGTATTAGGTTGCAAAGGAGGCGGGGGGAAGAAAAAAACTTTCAGGTCCCGAAAGTTTGTTTTTGATTTAGAACGCCCGAAACAAGGCGACAAGCCAAGACAAGCCAACACAAGGCAAGGGCAGCCTCGGAGGGCAGATAGCCTTCAGTGAGTCCGGTGTGTGGCTGAAGTTGTCGTTGTCAGCTTTGCTGACCGCGTAAAGGTTCGAATCTCTCTGGGGCCGGACCATGCTTGTCTGCTTGTCATACATCAATAATCAATGTTTGGTACATTGATCACCGTTAAAGGGGAATTTGAACCAG
>CAMXCT020000279.1:12735-72735 GCA_947184155.2 Cladocopium goreaui | reverse complement strand
ATTCGTGGATGACTTTGGAAAGAGGTATTGGTCGAAGCAAAACTGGTAGCCACTGGTATCTGAGCAAGACCATGGTCCGTTTGTGGGTGAAACAACTTGGTGAGTAGGACAAAGTCATTAAGACATATCAGCAACATTGAAAAACTATGGTTGGCCAAGGATTCTGGTGACGACTCTGATGCCGGGATTCCAAGATCGGTGCGGATGTCTACGTCAAGTGAATTTCTTCTTAAATTCGATGAATATCTCACAGTACTTATGTCATTCTGTATTTGTCAAGTGTAGGCCAGATATCAAGTGAGGCATATCCGAGATATAGCTTTTGGTAATTTAACATATATGGAAAACCACCATGTTTGAATGGCTAAACCATGGAACGAAATGGGTGGCTTCCATAGCTCTTCAATTACCAAAGAGTAAGCCCAGAATTTTGCAGGAAGGCAGCGCGGCAGTCCATGGAGATAGACATAAGAACGACATGGAGCTGCTGATGAAGATGCAGGCACAGCCCGCTGAAACGAAGCTGCCCATGCAGTCATGATTTGACACCGAAACTGCCATGACCATCATGACTAGAAAACATATTTTTAGAGAGGCGGTAACTAAAATCTGCGAACTCCCAAAAGTGGAGCAGTGCCGGTGTCACACTCGGTGTTAGTTGCTGTCCTGATTTGACAGTTTGAAGTTACACTGCGCTGAAGCCAAAGTAGCCGTTTCATCACTTTGCTATTTCATCACTACACTTCAACAGTGTCTGTCGGCAAGTTTCTGCTGAGTGCTGGTGTTGTTGATGGCCCATTTGTCAGCATTGCCTGCTGAACTAAACCAAAATATGTCAACAATAGAGCGTCTACACTTATGTCCATAAGAAACGGTTAAGAAACCACGCGAAATCATTCTTGAATGCATTCCATTTTTTTTCGGGGTGTCTACATTTCCCATCATTTCCCAATCGATTTTCATTCAAGCTGGGACTTTCTCCCAGCTGCGGTCTCATGTCACGCAGGCCAAATCCACACCGAAAGGCGCGCGCCTTTTGTGGGTCATCCGAGTGATCTGAGTGGGTTATCATGGGTTATCCTCGATCAGCTGGGACATAAATGGACATCAATTCAGGCAAACATCAACTTGTCCCTGGTTTTTTTTGTATTCCATCCACAGGCATGGTGTACTCATCAGAGAAATCACCACCGAAATGAGCGGTTCATATGGTATATCTATGTATATCTGAAGTGCCGGGATGTGACATTTGATGCATAAACTTCGCAGTTCGCAAATTATAGGGTTGTTATAGGCATGGTCGCATGCAAGTTCAGAAACCCAAATTTTCAGCATTTCCCGACATGATAGCGATCCATGCAGTAGTAGGTTTTGCTCGCCGGTTGCGGAACGAAGCAAGCAAGCTTGCATATCTCCAGAATTAAGCAGATGCAAGACACCAACCATATAGGCAAGGTCAGAAGGCAAAGACTTTCTAGCTTTTGTTTCAGGGTACTGCGCCCTCAGCAAAGCCGCAGCAAGCACCCTTCTCGACTTTGCCTAGACCACCCGGAAGAGCTGTGCCCTTCCCTTGACAGGCTTGAGCCTGCAATGAAGGCAGACCTTAATGACTGTCGTGAGAACCTACCTATCACAAGACCAACTTCAACAATAGCACGAAGGAAAAGACGTGGTGAGAGACGCTACAAGGGCAGCAATGGTATCAATAGTGGAGGCCACGATCACCTTGCCAGAGATATGACAGCAGTTGTGCTGTCATGCCATGGCCTAATCGAACCAGAAAGAAACGCACTGCATCCTTACCTCACCAGCGATCACCCAAGCGTTTCTGCCAGAACGAAAGACAAGTCCAACATCACCAACAAAGGGCAACTTGGCCTAAGACTTCATCGTCAGATGGTGTACTTGTGCTTGTGGGGACTTTGTGTTTCCAGATTTTCCAGGAACACTCATGGTTTGGAAGAACCCCACATGTTTGTGTTGGGGTCAAGCAGTCCACTGTCACCCAAATCTACCAAGCTTGATACTTTCCGGTGACAGCAACACTCTGCCGTTGCTTGATGCAAGATTCATGATTTTGCACTGGCAGATTTCCAGCACTGCAACGATTGTTTTCACTGGGAGAAAACATGGCATGTCCATGCATGTCCTATCATTTAGACTTATTTCATCTTATAGAAAACCTATTTTTCTCTAGCTGGAAACATAACTTTCTCCAGATTCTCCAGGTTTTTTTTGGGCCATGGAAACATCAAACGCTACGGCTATGGGATGGCCATCCATTTTTCGAGGTGAAGATGCCGATGCCGAGCCTCAGGCCACGAAATCGCCGCCATTTTCACTGTGGCTTTGCCAGGGAGGTTGTTTGTTTGTACCCGGCCTGGTAAACATAGAAAAAACGATGGAAAGATCCACCATTTTTATCCATTTTCAATGGGTAAATCAGGGTAAATCCACTATTTCAATGGTCATTTTCAATAGCTATTTTGACAAATTACCAGAGGGTACCCCCTTATGCAGCCTTTTGAAAAGGCAAATTCAAGCACCTTCACCTGATTTTGACTTCAACCAAGATAGTATGCCTTGGGAGAAGTGCTTTCTGAGGAAGAAAGTCTGCAAGTTGTGTTTCTCAGACCTTCTGGGATGTTTTACAAGCAATGACATGTAGCCAAGAATCAATTGGCCAGTCTGAACCCCACGCTTTCCAGCTTCTTCCAATGTGGCTCTGCACTATTGTTGAAAGCATAAATCATTTGCGAGTGATGTACATACACATATATATATATATATAATTAATTATATATTATACATATACACATAATTATATTAGGTTATGTATATGCCTTAAATGATGCGCTGGGATTCCTGATAACACGTTCTTTATCGCTTGAACTCACGACTCGGAATCCCTGATTCGCTGAAAAAGTTGGAACTGTTGAATTCTCCCAATCTTGGGGCTATTGCAAATATGGTATGTATATATATATATATGTATATATGTATGTATGTATATTCAACCTTATTTATTTATATATATATATCAACCTGAAGAGGCGTGGTATTTCTTTAAACAAAGGATGCTCTTTCTTCCCGGTGTGACTAAGAAACTGGTCTCACCCCCAAGCTGAACAAAGGTCATCCCAGTCATTGGGTATACCCAATAAGAAACATCTGTTGGGGATGGCTATTATCCTAAATCCAACAGATGTTGCTTATTGGATATTGGATACACCATCCCCAACAGATGGATATTACTATAATCCAACAGTCATTATTAGAGTTTTCCTGCTACAATTATCCATTATCCCGCTATTATCCTATATCAATCTACATTCTATGATGAAATATCCTACTATGTATCATTGCTATTGGGGTTACCACATTATATATACACATGTATAGTCATCCTGGAGTACATGGACTATGGAATTCTTAAGAACTTCTCACTCAAATGAGAATATTCTTTGATTAATATATATATATACTATTATATATATATTATATTGTATATTATATATATATTATATTGTATATATTATATATATTATATATATTATATATATTATATATATATATATATTATATATATTATATATATATATCTATATATCAGCTACTTGGTGGACCTGATCATCTTGGATTCGCAGGAGAGGCCCGAGGCCATTGAAGGTCCGGGGGGTTGGGGAGTCGTTGAAGGTCCGGCGATGTTTCGAAAGATGGCGAAAGGATGATTGATGGACATATATTGCACACACACATATTATACATATATATATGACATATATATATATTTGTATTCATATATATTGATATATATATATATATATATATTTATATATATTTATTTATTTATATATGACAGATATAGACATATATATATATACACCATCTATAGAATATGTGATCCAGTGCATAATGAATATATACATATATATACATATATATATATGTATGTATATGTATGTATATGTATCTGTATCTGTATATGTATATGCGGGACATCACGCCCTTCTGCGGCAGGAAACACCCAGGAAGCCGAAGAAGCCCACGGGACCACAGCATTTCAGCAGCATTTCAGCGGCCAGGGGGATAGGATGTGCCCAGCAACATCCATGAGATTTCCACGGGTTGGTTTAGGGGAAAATATACAGGAAATTCCATGGGTTTTTATCACCAATTGTAGGGGGGTTCTGGAAGCAGATTTTTCCGTTCAACCAACCCATCGAAGAATGGTTTGCTTGAGAATCCCCCAATTAGTTCGAGGATCTTCCAACTAATAAACAACATTTAGTTCGGGGGTTTTCCAGCAAACCATGTTTGACGACCGGAGCAGGCCGAAGTGATGTGACATGCACTGACTCATGCTGGTAGCAGTTGGCAATGATGCAATAGATTTGAGTCTGCATCTCCATGGCCCATGGCCCTGTTTGGTCTATATATTGCTGCAGTATCAGCCATTAGTTTTGAATGTTGAAATCTAGGCCCCGCCATCTTTGGCTCCGCTGAAGAAACAAACCCTTTTCAGTACATGTGGAGAATGGGCTCAAAGTAAGACGCATGGATTTGCAAAGAAGTCGTTTTAGCAGCGAACCATGCCATGTTGAATACGTATTTATATGTACTTCTGTACTTTACCCAGTCTTGACCAAAAAACATCAGCATTTATGCAACACCTGAAGAAGATGCCTCCGAAGTACAGTGATCCATGGCTGTTGAACAACATTGATGGAATTCGAACTGAAGAAAATGGATTGTATGCCAACCATCAGAGCAATTCTACAACAGCGAAGAACTTTTCAACATTTGCCATGTGGTTATATTCATGTTTATTCGAAGAAGCTGCACATACTTAGCCCGAAGCTTCGACACAATACGGTACCTGAAAGGAGTACTCCAGAATATTACGAACTATTGGTATCGGGGTTTCTTGGAAGAGATGTTCACTGATTTGGGTGCAGTTGCACGTCCCTTGTCTGAACTTGAAACCTGAGCTAAGGGAGGCTACCAGATGCAACAGAAGAAGGGCTTGATGCGGGGAACTTAGTTTTGCTCTCTGGAAGTGGTCATTTGTCATTCCCAAACTCTTTGTCATTTGTAAGATTCTTCACCACCACTGACACAGCACAAGAGCTGGATCTTGCAGTCAAGGGGTTGTGCGTTCATGAACCACTGGCACAGAAAGACATTCATCTGAAGGTGCTTCTCAACCTTTGTGATTCACATCCATTCGGAACATGTCACCACTTGTCGCTCGGTAAAATCACCATCCATTTGGGTTAAAGATGGGTTGCAGGTCGCGTCTCTTTGGGTCAAAGCAGAAGTCCGTTGTGGAGGTTGGCATCCACGGGGTGTCCGACATGTGCCACACCGTTGGTTTGCATCGTAGGTTGTAGTTGTTGCGATTCTTCGGAGGATCCTGGTCCAAACCCCTTCTGGCGTATCCCAGTAATATATAATATATATATATATGAGCAGGGACCCCCACACCCCCCCCCACCCAGCCAGATGGTTCCCCCCCCCCTGTGGCAGGGGAGGGGTGGTTTTCTCAGCAGCCAAGCCATGGTGTATGTAGTCTTTATAGGCATATAATGCATATGTATCAATAATTAGAATGGATATACTATATGTAATATAGAGTGTATGTGTAGTGTGTATATACATATATAAACATATATATAATATGTAAGATATAAATAGAATATATGCAATCTGTATATGTATATATAATATAATATATATATATTTGACATACATATATATATATTGAACATATATATATATATACATCGTATATGTGGTTTTTGATAGAATATAGATAGTATATGCCACATGTACTGTTTCCACAGTAGATGTAATATATACAATATAGGTAAATATGTTCGTTGAATAAATTTTACATAGTATATGTGGTATATTGAATATCGACAGCAATACACGCTGTATATCTAGAGTTTATGTATATATATATGTATATATATATGCATATATTATATATATACATATATATATATACGTGTACAGTATGTACAATGTAAAAGAAATATGTGATAGATACAAGATCAAGATATCAATCTGTAGTATCTAGAATGTGCATATATATATATATGTATTTATTGTTTTTCTACTGTACATATGTCTAGGTGTGCATAGGTAAGCTTTTGTAATCCATAGGTAGCAAATATGTTGTAAACCATGTGCGAGGCACGCTATAGGCGGTTCGAAAAAAAGGTTATGATAGAAATATACAGGTAGACAAGGTCCGTTGACGAGGTCGTGGCTCTCAAGTGCTGCAAATAACGTAGAGATGCGAGGGTGGAGGGGTGGAAAGGGGAGTATATATGTGTATATGTGTATGTATATGTGCAACTAACATGCAAATACTAGGTTTTGGGGGGTGGGGGGGTTAGGAGTGGGGGGGGGATACCATTGGGGGGTGTGGGGGGGGGGGTTGTGGGGGGTGGGGTGTGGGGGTCCGGGGACCGGGCTCATATATATATAGTAATATATAGTAATATATAGTAGTACATAGTAGTACATAGTAATATAATATATTATAATATATTACAATATTTTATAGTATATATACTTCTAGGCCTCAACTGGCAGTGAGCTGATGTATTAATCCAAAAGCCGCTGCTTTGTGCGCCAGATCCCTCCGGGCACCAGCATGCTTGGCCAGGACAGGATTTGGCAGCTAATGATAAAGATCAATAGACAAGACCTAGTGACCTAGTGACAGGGCTTTGCACCTGTTGGGAACCTCCTTGCCAACTTCGATTGCACCTCCTACCATTTCACATCATGCAGGTTTTGAAGGCTTCTTGAGCTTTGATTTTTTTTGGGAAAACCACCAATTCAGGAAGGACATGCCGGAGTGCAGGAGACTTTGAAAACATAAACTGCACATTTGCAACCTTGTAGGCTACCCCGCGGCCTCAGCATGATTTAGCCTACTTTCACAGGACCTCTCAAAGCGAGAAGACAAATGGTACGAAGAACACCTTGCAAGACTGGGGAAGGCCTGGTTCCCTTTAGAGATCCAAAGAGTGAGTTGTTTGTTTGTACCCTCTGGTAAACTAACATAGCTATGGAAAATCACCATTTTTGATGGGTAAATCCACTATAAATGGCCATTTTTCAATAGCTATGTTAAATTACCAGAGGGTACCGATGGAATCATCAAGACATGTACTGTGCTTTGAAGAAACGAACAGCGACAGGATGGGATCCGTTGCACCAAAGTTGGTACCAACGGAAAGCCTTATGAGCGATTTGTTCGGATCCAAGATGGGCTGATGGTGAGATCCAGAGGACACGGCGTCATACTTGCCTTCTGCAAAGCATTAATTGATTTGTGCATCGAACATTAAATTAATCTACAAGTTGATTTCAAACTTGTATAGCACCAAACCTCAGAACCCTTGCATGGCTTTGCATCTAAATATCAGACGTTTGACAAGTCCTGCTCTAGACATTGCTCTCCAGTTGGTTTACTGGAGGGTAGTGGGTCCAGTTTCAAAACGGGAACCAAACGGGAACCAAACGGCCTCGCCAAGCCAGGTCTACCTGGATTCCAGAAATCTCACCCTGGAGATCCGTGGTGGCCGCAGTGGCACGTCAGGCCATTGGGTCCCAGTGGTTTTTGGAGGTTTTTGTTTTCAAGATGCTTTTCTTTTGTGAGGCAAAAATGACTACATGAATGAATTCAAGAGAATTTCGAAAGTAGGTAGGACCAGGTAGGACTTCAACTTCTCCAATTTGGGCATTCTCCTTTGGTAAGGACCAACTTTTTGCCTTGGACACGAAAATCTACACCGCGGGATGCCGCAGGTGTCATGATGGACGATTTGGTGGACATTCGGCAAGGTCTTAGCAGCCCTGACTTTCAACAGCTTGGACTCCTGAGGGCCGAGCAGGCGGCAATGTTGACTAGTTGAACCAATACGAAAGTAAGCAATAGGTAATTATTTTCTATTTGGCTATGGATCAATACCTATTAATACAATTTTTAGTGGGATGAACATCCATTTACCAGCTATTTTGATGTTCACCAGGGGTACAAGGTTTTGACACACTGCCATTTGACGTCAAGCTCCTATTACTGTAATAAACCCCTCCCCCACCCAGAAGGTCTGGATCCTTGAGAAGGTTGTCCCCGCCGAATAATGACACGCAAAACCAAAAATGGGATTCATGAGATTTTCAGTAAGACTTTCAATTGAAATCAATTTACTTTCAATTGATTTCCCTTTTAAATCTAAAGGAAAAGTAAGACTTTCAATTGAAATCAACTTACTTTCAATTGATTTTTCTTTAAATCTAAAGGATACATAAGTAAGACTTTCACTTGAAATCAGTTTGCTTTCAATTGATTTTCCTTTTAAATCTAAAGGATAAGTACGGATTTCAATTAAAGTCAATTTACTTTCAATTGAATTTTCTTTTAAATCTAAAGGATAAGTATGGATTTCAATTAAAGTCAATTTACTTTCAATTGAATTTTCTTTTAAATCTAAAGGATAAGTCAGGATTTCAATTAAAGTCAATTTACTTTCAACAGAATTTTCTTTTAAATCTAAAGGATAAGTCAGGATTTCAATTAAAGTCAATTTACTTTCAATAGAATTTTCTTTTAAATCTAAAGGATAAGTCAGGATTTCAATTAAAGTCAATTTACTTTCAATAGAATTTTCTTTTAAATCTAAAGGATAAGTATGGATTTCAATTGAAATCAATTATGGTCAGGGGGGCTGAGGGTGTTTTTAAATTGGGGGTGCACATGCACATTGTTTGGGGGGGGCAACCCACCTAATCCCACCTAAAGAGGTACCCTTTGTGAGCTTATCAAAATGCATTTTTTTAAATAAGAAATTAATAAGGGACATGCATTTTCTTCCAATCAGAAATTCAGATTTTTTGGGATTTTCCTAGATTTTGGGGATTCTGTGCCTTGAATATCTACAATGTATCTATGTATAAAATTATATATATATATATTATATTATATAGGTATTGACATAACTATAAGGCATCTCCAAAAACCAGAACCCAAAAATCACCTTTTCACCACCAAAAAAGGTAGGATTTTCCAGAAGGGTATTTTTTAATGGGGGCTAGCGACCCATGTTGATTAATGGGGGGGGACCAACCCAAAGTAGTATTGCCAATCTTTTTTTGGACTGTGGTTGTTGATTAATACGGGCTGTCTAATATGAACTTAACATTACGTGTTCTGGATAGATAAAGGGTTCACGATGATTGCATGAATGATGATAAAACGTATAGAAAACCAGCTGTTTTTTTGTACATATGTACATATATGACATATGTACATACATGTAAACTGTATAGGGATATTCGAGTCACTCCGCGACGAGCACCGAGCCCACCGGGGACAGAGCCTTGTACATTTTGTACAAGGGTGACATGAAACAGAGTGTATGGGAGTATTGTGATGGCAAAGCACATCAAGTCTCGTCTTCCAAATCCAGTGGTCGACGACAGCATGTCGCTTACAGAAGCTTCCAGCTGGAGACTATCAACCACACTCCCATTGTGATGGTATATATATATGTAAATAAAACGTATAAATAGCAACTATATATTCACATATATGTATATATATATATGTATACAATTGTTTTAACTTCTTATATATATATATACATACATGCACCTCTAAATATCTGGCCTTGGATATATACATTGTAGGCCTAGATAGATAGATAGATCGATAGATAGGTAGGTAGGTAGGTAGATAGATAGATGAAGCTCTACTATATATATAGACGTGTTCTTTTCGAACACAGAGAGAGAGAGATACAGCACATATACTAGAATCAAACAAATATGGCCAACCAAGGGTGTCAGGTTGTGCTTCTGGCATTGCATCATTGCAGCTTCCAATTTCAGTCATTGGAAATAGGTGTCCGAAGTGGGTTGTGCCAAAGCCAGCAGAATCACTGAGCAGGAGGAGGAATCAACAGAGAACTTGGTTGGCTTTGTACCGCGTGAAGCGTCAGAATTTGGGATCGAGCCAACTCGGATTTGTTGATCTCGCTGAGATGCAACCGAGTTGCTCGACATGCACTGGATTGCATAGGTCTTAGGTATTAAGGTTGACCCTGACAGATGAGGCCAGGATGCATGTTGCTATGGCAGTATCCAATGGCGTTGCGGCCGATGGATGATACGGTGGCTCGAATGACGATACACCAGACATCCATCTTTTGTATGATGCCCTTGTGGATCCAGAGACTGGAGTGCTGAGTGCGGGTCATTACGATATTCTGCTACCGGGACAGAAAGGATATCGACATTTCAAGCTTGCCGAAGCTGTAGATATCGTAAAGTGTCCCATGAACATTTCAGAGGGATTTGATATCCCTATCCTCACGATGTTCAACCAGGGCAAGATGCAGGTGATGCATTCGGAGGCAAATGAAGTTGCAGCCGCCCGGCCTGCGCGCTAAACCCATTGCAAACAAGAACGTGGGCACAACAGCTGAAAATATTCGCAACTTCCTTTGATATATATATATAATCGTTTTTTGATTTTTGCCTATGGTGCCAACATGTGCTTTATGTGTGAACTTGCTCATTGCTTGAAGGCTTAGAACAAACTAGTTTAGCTTTGTTTTCAGACTTATTCCAACATATCTAAAAGACAATTTGGGAACTATGTGCGACCCCTGTTTTTTTTATTTATAATCCGATCGAGGAGGTTGATGGGGGGTTGCCCATGGTAGGAGCCATATGCAAAGTGTCAACAGAGAAATCCAACAAGGCCAGCGGTTGAACCCAAACACGAAACAACGCAACCTGAAGCTGAACAGCACATGCCCGAGCAGATTGAACACCCTGCAGCAGCAGGGCTGCCTACAGAACCTACGCGTTGTTGAAAGCAGTGGTGCGATTGAGGATAGCATTGCGACAACCGCTCCAGAGCCCAATGTCTTTGCCGAAGATGCACACAATGCTTCAGAACTGCTTCATGATAGCAATGATGAGTAATGATGTACTTGTGGATAGCATTGCTCTAGCCGATCCAGAGCCCAATGCCTTTGCCGAAGACGCACGCAATGCTCCAGAACCGCGTCAGGATGGCAGTGACATAAAGATGCACTTGTGGATAGCATTGCAACAGCCGATCCGGGGCCCAATGCCTTTGCCGTAGATGCATACAATGCTTCAAAACTGCTTCAGACACCGTGCGTCTCGGCGAGCGATGGTGTTTGCAAGAAGCCAGACGTCTCCTCTGGTGCATATTTAATCGGGCAATCTCGACAGCAGTTGGAAACGATCAAACAATGTGCCACAAACAAACCTTGGGCAACTGTTTTACATGTTGGAAAGCTAAAGGTGGCATCATTATCTTCAAGCCTTCGGACGATACAGTGCTGAGCTGCCATTCGGAAACAATTACTTGCATCAGATCAATGCAAGAGCTGTTGCAGTATCCACATTTTGAATGCTCGACATCGTCTGAGCAGAAAGAGTGGCTGCAGTTATTGTGTGATCGAACATCTGATGGTAGGTTGCGCTCCATTTATGCATGGACTTTCAGCTACATTGCCGAGTGTACAGCTATTATTAGTGATACATCCACCATCAAATCCAGAGGTTCCATGCAAAAGCTTACAACTGGCGAAGCTGAACAAGTGCTTGGAATACATACAAGTGCTGGGCATGCAGAATCAGCAGCAGAACCAAAAGAAGCAAAACCAACCGAACCTGCAGTATCAAAAGACCAAGAATTTCTATGAATTTCTGTCATGCAGCTTAGCTCATTTGTCATCAACGACATGATCAAGCAGTTCGGCCAATCCACGGGCAATTGTCAATGGCTTGCAGCCTGTGCACGTCCATCATCTACCAAATTACCGGTGCACGTGTGTGATAGCTCTACTGGCAAGACCATCTTTCATTGCAATGTTGCATCGATCACTCATATGGGTGACGCTACAATGTTGCAGCATGATCTGAATGATATGCGCTGGCTGACCTTGAAATACAAACGAAGTTTCTTGCAAATGCTTCGATTCAACGAACAACAGGATCGCAAGATGTACCTATGGTGTTTCAGTGATTGCTGCATGTTCAGACAACCCCTTGAACTGCTAGGAGACAATCATACGCATAGAAGGGGTCTGACATTCAAGGCAACACGATCACAGTTCATACCTTGGCAGCAAAGATATCTGGCACCGGTTATGAGCCTTCATAGCACCGGTGATGTTTTCCTTCACCGTTTGAATGACAAGGACCTGAGCAAACCCATCTGCAAAATGCGCTGGTTACCACAGTCCCGTGCACTTTTTGGCGGCCGGCTCTCTTGGAAAATGCCCCCCCCAACTGAAGCTGTACCAGACTGACAGATCGTTCCATTCGTCGCGTCCACTGCTAAACTACCACGCTTCAGCACCTTCGGTGCGGGCGGGTTGACATACATACATACATACATACATACATACATACATACATACATACATACATACATACATACATACATACATACACACATACATACATACATACATACATACATACATACATACATACATACATACATACATACATACATACACACATACATACATACATACATACATATATACATATATACATACATACATACATACATACATACTTACTTACATACTTACATACATACGTACATACATACATATATACATACATACACACATACATACATACATACATACATACACACATACATACATACATACATACATACATACATATATACATATATACATACATACATACATACTTACTTACATACTTACATACATACATACGTACATACATACATACATATATATATTTATATTTATATACGTATATAAATATAAATATATATATATATACTCATAGTATTACTGTCTTGTTTTGTATCACAGGTAATTGTATCATATTTTGCAACCGTATGTCATATTTAATTCGTGGATTCCCCCAACCCATTGGCGTGCTTTCCACCCCCGCCTGTTTCCCGAGGTTTGTTGCGAGATTGAACATGGATCCGTCAGGGGCCCTCGGATCCACTGGTAGTCTAGCTCCCCTTGCTACTCCAAAGATAGTGTGTATATATATATATAATATCTTTTGTATACAAAGAACATACCTTATATATATATATCTATATCTATATGCGCTGTGATTCATGGCAGGCTCGTTCCTGCAGGGATTGAACGATTGAACTGGTGCGAAACTTCCTCCAGGAATTGGTGGGGGCAAATGAGGCCAGCATTTTGTAGCGCAGCTTTCACACTGAAAGATCACAAAACAAGTCATTGTGATCATGGAGAGCACCTGAGATTGGTGAACTTCCCTTTAACATTCAGCACCCCCCGAAAAACCATGGCTCCGCCCGCGGATTGACACAGACTTGGGACCGTAGGATTGGGGTGCTTAATATGAACGGGGAATGCGATCACTCAACGGCAGTACCCGTACCCTGATTTTGTTTGCGTAGGTGGTGTTGCGTTTTTAAACTAATCTTGGAACATCAAATTAATCTTGGAAAATCATATTCCAATGTACTCCCAAAAACTTTACACATGTGTACATCACATGAGATGTATATAAAATATACAGGTGCATGAATATACCAACACATACATATATGATTACGCACATATATAGATATATACATCTATTTGGTATTATATATATATATCATACATGTACACGCTTTCCCAGATCAAGAAAGGGGATTGCACAATTTGCAGCATGTGGCCATGGCGGCGTCCTGGAACATTCAGCGCTTGGCGCTGTATCATAGCGGTCGAGCTGAAGCCGTTGCTGGGCACGTCGTTGACGTCGTGCGACCCCCTTGTAGTATGGGTCCAAAAATGGGGGATGGACCCCCCAGTTAGGCAATTTCTTAGGGAAAAGGATGATAAACCAATTGATTACCAGAGGGTGTAAACATTCTGACCAAAATGCTGAAATGTGTTTAAGCCATTTTTTTTTGACTTGGCACAGTTCATGTGACATATTTTATGACATATATTCTGACATTTTTTAAAATTACATTTGCCCTGTCAAACTCCATCCGGCATATAGTGTGACATGTGACATCAACCCTGACTTTTGACCTACATTCTGACATGGTGACCTTTGTCCTGACATATATTCTCTAGTTTGTCAATGCTTGTCATCATGACGGGTCCAGGATGACAAACGAATGCCCTCCCTGGTGCATGACCAGCTGTTGGTTTTGGGAGTCAGGGGATAGTGAGGGTCCAGGCTCGATCTGTCAGATAAAGAACTTCCAAAAAAGGTGCAGATGCACACCTCAAAAACTAAGACTGCATAAGTGGGTTGATTGCAGTGACATCGTTGGTCAATTCTTTGTTACTTCAATTTTGTAACCCCAATTCATATTATGACCTATTCTATAGTTTTCATATCGTTTTCAGATAGTTTTCGTTGCTCAGGTCTATAGTGATGGCTCTGCTGCCATTCTGCATCCTTCGGCCAAGGGCGCCAAGGGCCCAATGACGGTCACATTTTTTGCCTGCAATGGAGTGAGGCAAAGGTTGTTGTCATCCTGTGACTTGGCTCTGATTCTGGGGGACTTGGATGACAGCACCACTTTTTGCACAACTTTTTGCACCTGAGAACTCGAATTGATCCAAACAATATGTTTATTTTTCTTACGGCTTTGAACTCGATATGTATATATATATACATGATATAGTTTAATTTATGATATGATATGAAATATCATTAACTATTCAAAACCCAAAATATAAAAAATATATAGTATACTGAAGCATATAATATACAACAATATGTGATATGCAGTTAGTAATAGAACATAATTTAATACAATATAATATCATACCTTTTAATATGATTAAAATAGATTTTGATGATTTATAATACATAATTTAGACTGTAGTTTAATGTTTTAAACTATATATTATATGGTCTAATGCTAACAAATAATGTAAGATATAAAATATGATGTAATATAATTTCATAAGATATAAAAAAGATAAAATACAAACTAATATAATACGATACGATAAAAATCTTTTATATAATGCAATAGATTTCAATTTAACAGAGTATAACATAAGATCATATAATATATAGTTTCGAATTTATAGTTTTAGATATTTAATCTTCATATATCATATATAATATTTAATGTTTAATATATGATAACTTAACTATAATCTTCAATATTTAGTATTCAAGATTGAACATATAACATTGAATATTTAGTATTTAATATTTAGTTTTTTCCTAATATATGATATATTTAAATACATATTTATACAATATATATATAATGAATATAAACATTATGTAGTATTTGAAGTAGAATATATTGGATATAATAAATGAATTCAAAAAAATGTATCATAAACAGTACATTTTCAACTATATAAAATATACAGTGTACAATATATATATATATATATATTTAACGAAATATACAATTTGCATTTATTTATATAATTATATATATAATATACGTTACACAATTTTTAATATTTTTAACATATAATATATGTTCTTTTGAATATAGTATAATGTAATATATTTTAAAATAACACACGGTATAACATATAATATATTTAATTCTTTATATTTCATTTTTGATATAGAATATTTAATATAAAATCTGCCATCTGCATATTTTAATATATCATATATAATCTTTAACATATAATATGTAATATATGATATGAAAAATATATAATATGTAATATGTTATTTTTAAACATTTAATATATAACACCAAAAAATCTAATTTATAGTGTATATACTATGGTAAAATATAACCATCACATATATATATAATATAATATATATATATATAATATATATATATATTTATGTCTGATTCCGAGCTGGGTTTGACAGCGCTCCTGGCATTTTGTCATCGACCATGGGATCCCAACTTGCACCAGGTCTTCCGCGCGAGTTCTGTGGCAAAATTCTTGCGGCAGCAACGATTCGCGATCGTTTTCACCCCATGCCATCAGTGTTCCTTGGTGAAAGATGTCACGTGGCCACCTTAGTGTCATAGTCTGACTAGTTTAACGAGTCTGACGAGTCTGACTAGTCTCTTGTTTGATCTTGTTTGTGTTTTTTGACATTCAGTTCTTCACTCTCTCGAATACTGATCAACTGGGAGTCATTGGCATCACTCCTCATGAGACTGCATGCTTGTTGGCTCTCCCTCCCTCTCTCTCATTTTTTTTTTTTGCGATCATTCACATTTCAATGGGAATTTCAATGGGATATTCCCTTACATAGGCCTAAAAAAATAGGCCTTATATATGGTAGGTACCTCCAATGAATCGGTTCCTGAGTCATGGCCATTGATCATTCCTCCACTGCATCAATTCCTCATTCCATTTCCCCAAGAGGCTGAGCAGTCCAGCGAAGAAGCGCTTGCGGAGGCTGCAGCTGTTGACGCACGTGGTGTGGCCCTCTTGCGAGATGGGGACTCAGCGACATGAGGAGTGCCATTCTTTCCTGTGTACCCTCTGGTAAATCTGGTAATTTGTTACAGTTGGCCATTGAAAATGACCCATTTATAGTTGGTTTACCCACTCAACATGGTGATTTTCCATAGTTCTTTGTATGTTTACCAGAGGGTAAATCCCATAAATTCCCATAAATTCCCATTAAACCACCATAAAACACCATTAAACCACCATAAAACCACCATAATCCCATGGTAATTGCCACATCTCAAACCGTTTTTGTTCGCCAGGATGGTAGCATCAGCATCGAATCTTTGGATCGGAACTCCAAGCTGTTGCTGGCACCGCATGGGCGGAGCTACGTGGTGGACTGGTGGCAACCAGTCCCTTCAACTGACCGCCGCTTGGCAACAGAAGACGGGAAGTCTGCCGCAATAGCCTGGGATGGATGCTAAATGCATAAAAACATATAAAAACATCATTCTCTATATATATATATGTCATATATCTAAATGCTTTTGAAACCCTAAAGTATGCGATCCTTTTGACATGACTTTTTGAAGATCAAGAGAAATTCAGAGGAAAAACACATCGTTTTGTCGACCTGTGTACGATCACTCGTATTGTCATGTATTGTGTCATGTATTGCCAGGAGGTACAAGGATGGACCCCGGGCCCCAGCCAGTTTCATGAGCTGTTCATCCCCGTCTCTTTGGGTTCGCTTGTGGTTTCAGTGCCGGAGGTGAGAGTCGCATGGAGAATGCACCCGGCTGTCAGATGGCGACGGAGAGCTTTGGTACTGGGGTGGGTTATGAACACATCTATCAGGTGCAGTGCTTCTATGTTGAGCACGTGGAGATTCCATGGTTTCTTGGAGTGACAGCCCGTGATTAGGGCTGCTACACAGCATGTTTTTGCATTTTTGGAGATCGGAAAGATGTGTAGGGCGATTGAGATCGAGATCGTCGGTCCGCCTCTTTGTTACAGTATATTTTGTTACCGTTGGACATGCTTCAGATTTGGCGATTGCGAAAGGCTGCAGGGTGTTGAGCGGTCCAAACGAAACAGTGGAATTGGATCACCTGTTGATCAACTTGGATCCAGCAGTGCTGGCTGAGATCGTTGCAATCCCATGTTGGGATGGACATGTGACATGGACAAGGTAATTCAAAGTCAACCTTGAAACACCGGTGGGCAGATGTCAATGGTTAGATCGGGCACCCTCCAGAATCTTAGACATCGGAGTCATAGCCTGTGCCCAAAAAACATGGTGTCCCCTTGGGAGTGGGATGTGTCACAAATCCAAAGCCATTCAGTGGAAATAGCAACTGAGTGCGTGCTGTGTTGTAACCACTGAAGCACTGAGGCTTTACCCTCTATTCCTGGCCCTCATGCAGCATGTGGCCCCTTCAGCTGATGCGGCATATGCGCATTCTTCCACTACGCGGCGTTTGGTGGGTGGCTTGGCGGGAGTTCCTTTGTGCTGATGTCTACCATCGATGTTTGCATACCTTAAGAATTGGATGGGGGTATATGGGATATAATTATGGTATAATCATGATATAAAGTAACAATAAGTGATATAAGATATGAGTCGTAAGCTATGGTTGGCTTTCGTAATGATACATAACATCTCACCCGAAGTGACTAAGTGGCCTTTTATGGTACTCCTCAAATCCAGTAGTTCTTACACATATTTACCCTCTGGTGAACTAACATAGCAATGGAAAATCACCATTTTCAATGGGAAAATCCACTATAAATGGCCATTTTCAATTGCTATGTTAGTTCACCAGAGGGTAGCCATGGTTCTTCCTAAGTTTCCTCCACTTGGGCGGCTCATTTGGACCTTGGAACCCCCAGGTCTAAAGGCGAGGTTGGAGGATTGCCTGGCGACCGGTCAACTGGTGGACAGTGGCAAGGGCGTCACGGCGCCCCTCCCTTCAAACGGCAACGGGTCGCTTGGACGGCAGGAGGAGCAACTCCAAGTGAAGCGAAAACACAAAGGGGCCATGGCAGTTAGGAGTTGCCAAGGCGTCTTGCAAGATTCAGATGATTCAGCTTGTTATACTAGTAGCCTTTGCCGATTTGAAGCCATGGATTCAACATGTCAGGTTGAGTGCCTTTCGGATAGAGACTTACCAGACTCACCAAGAAGCTGCGTATATTCCATTCGCACTGGGGTTCCGCAATGTCGGGTCAAGGTCAGATTTCAAGCACTTTCCTACAGTTTCCAATACTTTCCTTGTGATGACCAGCCTGAAGGTTGGATACAGTTGGCAACGCTTGCGACCATGTGTCACCAGCAGTGTGCATGGGCGAGGTGAGTGTCTTGACTATGAGCCGCGCTTTTGCGATAGCCGGTGATAGATGGTGTGGAGTGTTTAAGATATTTAGGACATTGAGGGTTGTGGGTTTCAAGGCTTGTGATTGCTGGGGCTTTTGGCACTATCCAAGAGTCAGTCAGGTAATTTTTCAGCAAGCTTCAGAGGTTTGAGAGGTTTGAGGCGATTTCTCGACACCCCTAACGACACCCCTACCCTCCGCTAAACTAACATAACTATGGAAAACCACCATTTTCAATGGGTAAATCCACTATAAATAACCATTTTCAATAGCTATTTTGACATAACCAGAGGGTAACGACACTCCAATGGTTGAGGTGAAGGACCTGTCCGTGTGCTGTGGACTCCGACCGCGACCCTATGGCTGCATCCAGATCAAGGAGAAGCGACAATTGACGTGGCTCGTTGATGGTCAGCGACCAGCTTCCCACAAAGGCATGGATGAGGATTGTAAAAGTGGTCAAACTTATATAGAAAAGATGTATTTGGTAACCAGGGTGTGACAATCTATGGGTATGAAAGCTAGGAGTGCTAAAAAGGCAATGGACATTTATATAATGTAAATACCGTATTAATACGGGATAATAATGAATGGATAATACGGGTAATCAAACATGGCAATAGAAATTCACAATTCCCCATTTAGTTTGCTGATTTTCCCAGCTACAAATCTTCACTGAGTACAGCCGGTCACTGCCGAGGTGTCGCGCGGAACTCCTACGCAGCCTGCGCAGTGTTTGCTGATGGTGTCCCATCTGGGAGGGTTCCAGTAATGGGGTTTACCTCAATAGCTGGGTGGTTTATAATGGATTATTATGGGACATCCTATGTGGATGATCTGGGGGTACCCCCATGACTTAGGAAACCCATGGAAACCCCCATTGAGCGCTTCGCTATGTGAATATTTGGCCCTATTTGTAGAGATGATTTATGAAATCAAGTTGATTTGCTTGGCAATCTACTCTGTTTTTGGGTGTGGACACGGCAAAGACATCAAGCATCGTCTTGATAACTGCAAATTTGAGAGATGTGCAGCACCGTGCAGCCTGAGCTGCCGCATGATTTTAGACAGTCTCTTTGACATTTTTCTATCAACAGCTTGTCATGGTCCGGCGTTGTCGTCGCATTTAGGGTTCAGTCGGTTCAGTGCTGTCGATCTGAAATGGAAATCCGCAACGAAAATCGCGGATCAGCGATGGCAGGAGTCTTCACTCAAGGGCCGCTTCTGGAAACGTTTGGGACCTGGTGGACCTGGTGGACCTGGTGGCGAGGCAGGACGCCCTTCATCCAGCTTCAGATGCAGATGCCACTTTTTGAACAAAACGGTTTTATCTTGGAATTCAGCCCTAGATTAATGAGTGACATAAGAACAAAATTCAGAAGTCTTGGTACAAGTTCGCAGTATGCCTGTTTGGAACGCTTGTGTTACGCATGGTCGCTACAAAACGGATGTTTTGCAAAGGTCTCTCTTCGGGTGTGGTCACCATTTATAGCCTGTAATGCAGTCATCAACAAAACCGGCAGGTTGAGTTTAACAATTGACAGAGATGAACAAGCATCATCCATACACAGGAGCTAAAGGGATTCCTCTGCTTATAAAAATTATATATCATCCATACCCAGTTTATATTGAAAGTATTTGAACGTGATTGGACTTAGCTGAAGGGATTCCTCTGGCATAGCAGTGATTCCCTAGATTTCCACCATGAGAGTCCAATCCTGGCGGTGCCAGAGGTAATCCTCAGCGAGATGAAGAGCGTTTCGACGGGACCGGAATCACAGCGTGGACTTGAACTGATTGATGAAGCGGTGGCTGGGTGCAGATGCGATGCTGTTTTCAAAGTGATGAAGTTTGGTGACACATGGTGAAAACTGTTGACTTTTTGATGCTTTTTGAATGTGTTGGTATGATTTGGTATGATTTGGTATGAATCCGGGGGAGGGAAGCCAGGGAAGCATCAAAAAAGTCTTCTGGACAAGGACCTGGAAAGCTGTTTCAAAACCCTTCAAGTCGCATCATTTTCAGAAGCTCAAGACTGTTGCCAAATTGGACTTCTAAACCTATCCTGCAGATCCTGGCAGATCCGAGACCTACTTAGAGTAGAGTGAGCTTCCCGAGACTTCTACTTTATTTAGCACATTTTAGCACTAAAAGTGTTGCGTCTCAGGCAAAAGTGCCTCATTGGACGATGGGACATTTACAACCACTTGGTAAGGAAGACTAGGAAGACTAGGAAGACTGTAGTCTTGCAATGTATTTCGTAACGATTGAACCGGTTGATAACTCATGATAACTCATGATAATTATTGATAATTCCACAGTCGTGAGTCAAGTTAAATCGGTTCAAGTTATATATATATAAATATTATATATATATATATATGTAAACATATATCATATATACATATTATATCATATATATATATATTATATCTCTCAAGATTGGTAGGGAGGCCGATCCTTGAGAGAGGGGGCCGATCTTGAGAGATACCAAAAATCCTCTCTATCCAACAACTGAAGTGAAAAATCCACAATGGAATGTAGTTGAAAGATCCCTGATCTGTAAACTTCACTGTGCCCTGCACAACACCAAACGTAGCACCTTTTTATGGCTGACAGCGAAGCTCAAATGTCCCTCCCTCCGCTGGGCAATGCCTGAGCCCACCCTTGAGCTACGGAGAGTCAGGTAGCTGATGATCTCGAACAGGCATGCATTGAACATCATTGCTTTGAAATTCCTTCTATCTATAAAATGTTCGAGATACAGCGGTTCCTCACGCTGAGTCTTCAAGATTCATTCCCGTCTGGCAAACAATGAAAACACTGTTGTCAGTCAACATGATTCCAGCTAGGACGTCTTGGCTTTTCCTATCCATGAATCCCCAGTTGTAGAATCCTGAGACAAATTGCGAAGCCACTGCATTCGGGCTCTAGAGTCGGAACGGGCACGGAGGATCTGATTTTCGTCATGTAAGCTGTAGCGACCACGGGCCAGGCATTCGCGCAATACCGCAGCATCCATGATCTTGGTCAGAGCATCTGCCAACTGTGCTTGTGATGGTACCCATCTGATTTGGATTCCATTTCGCAGGTGTTCTTTGATAAGTTTCGCTTGTAATTGAGTTCGGAATTCACCACAACTAGGTGGGGCATGTCTACTGATCAGGTCAAAAAGTGATTTGCAATCTGTTGTGATAATGGATTGAGTCTTCTCGGGTAATTTTGAAAGGACATTTTGGAGTGATAAAGGTGGTTGGGAATCAGTGGATTCATCCGTTGGAGGGATCGCTGCAAACGCCGGTGGCAACCGCAGTAGCGTCTCATCCGCCAACTGCCATTTGCAATTGCCGTCACGCAACCAAGCCCAGTAAAGTCGCAGCCACGTCAAACTGTCTACTGCACCAGCTAGCGACATTGCCTCAGCTGACAATGTACTGACCACAACCTTTTGAATCTTTTTCGAATGCCATATCAAAGGATTCACTGGGCAGCTGTGGTTTTCGGCAATCTTTTTGTGACTGGCCATGATCATCATTCCTTGATGGGAGTCTGGTACTTTGCTGGAGGCGAATGAGGCATCGGAAAATGCTACAAATCGGATGTCATCAATGGGAATTGGTTGAAATTTGATAGTTACATCTGAGTGAACTTTTGTTTCATGAAGTATCTTGTTTCCCTCACTGAGTGTGGATATGGTTGCTTTGTTGATTTGAGATTGTAACCATCCGAGTCTCGAAGCAATATCCGGTCGTGTGTTGACGGATGCGTATTGGAGTGATCCAACAAGTGCTCTCAATCCTTGACGTTCTTCTTCAGTCACTGGAGCCGTAGGAGTAAGCTTTCGTTCTTTGGCAATCTTAATTGGGTGAATATCCTTCACATACTGTTCTTGACTTACCCAAATAGATTGATCCAGTTTCTGAGAAATCTTCAAACCTGTGAAAGTGAAATCTCTCTTTTTCTTACTACCAAACGGATATTTTCTTTCAAGGTCTGCAAGCTTGGCATGAAACTTGGCGGATCCACAGCACAAACCGTCATCAACGTGTATGCCTATGATACCTTCAGGTTGCTGGTTTTCATTCCTGAGCACAAAACAACATGGATCAAATGGTGCTGATACAAACCCTAAGGCCTCGAGGCTTTGTCTGAGTTCTTGAAACCAAAGGAAGGGTGCATCAACTCGGCCATATGCTCCTTTAAGCAACTGCACAATCTCATTCTGTTTCAGTTTCATTTTTACCCTCATTTCCTCTGGTGGTTCCATGCCCAGCAATCGTGATTGCTGTTCGGTACCCCTCAGGAAGGCAGTCTTGATGTCGAAACTGTGAATATCCCACCCCAAACTGGCCGCATGTTGAAGTATCAAAACACGTGACAACTTTGACATCGTTGGGCTATCCCTGGGGATTTGATCTACCATTGGATCTTCGAATCCCAACACAACAAGTCGTGCTTTGGCCTTGCGGTTTGGGGTCATTGACGACGACTTGGTGGCAGTACTGGTCTCATCAGCTTCTTTCCAAGTTAATATCCATCTGCATCGAAGGATACTTTCTTTTGGGATCTGGTGACGCAAAACCTTTGAAACTGTCTCGGTGGAAAGCCAGCTCTCAACTTCTTTTGTCTTAGCTTCTGCAAACATTTGTCTTTCGGCAGGACTAAGATTGGATATTTTCACTTCACTTCTCTGTCGTTTTGCTGCTGATACCAAGAAAGCCATTTCTGATGGACGGATTTCTTCCTTCCAGTGATTGATATCCCTTTGATTGATGTCAACCTCAAAACGGTATGCTTGATCCTCATGTAGGCTATAGATAGGATATTCTTCTGCATATAAACCATCTTCCTCATCTGAGGTTTCCGGTACTGGGACTTCAAAGGCTTGTGGACTCTCAGGATGTGTATTGTTGGAATTGTCATTTGGAGGGTCTGATGGAACTGAGACAATCTCAGGTTCGGTGTCAGGTTGGCCATGGGGGGACTCGGAAACATTTTGTTCTGGAGACCCATTTGGCATTGGAGCTTGCAAGTTCGCGCCTTGACCCACTTCCGGCATGGCTACATTTGGAATGGCATGGTTCTGGTCCCCTGAGGCATGTGATGGTTGATTGGACATCATGTCATGAAATTGAACTCCACCATGTGCAGGTCTGATTGATGTTTGATTTTGGGATTCCGCTATCGTGGAACTTGGTTGATGTCGGTGTTCTTTGTAAAAGTGCGAGATGTTTCAAGCACTGTTGTCAAGCTGCAACTGTCGGCACCTTTTGCTGTTGCACGCACTCAATCTGTATGTTGTCAACAGGAGTTGACTCAAGGCCTTGAACCACAGGCCAGTGTTGATATGACATGTTGAATATGTACATTGACACGACCCCTCAGATGTTGGCTATGTTAGCCAGCAGATGTTGACTATATATTCTACATGGGTCTGTGTTCACTAAATGTTGCAACTAATGTTGAAACTATAAACATGTTGAAACTGAAACAGCATTATGTTGACTACTCATGCATGAGTGTTGGTTCATCCTCTGTACAAATGCCGATGGCTTGGTTATCTTTATACACCTGTTGCAGCCGCAGGTGTTGGACGAAAAAACACTTGCTTAATTATGCGCACTTCAAGCTCTCATGCGCTGAGCGCCATGTCGCACAGGGCTCTGTTGTTTTGGTGCTTCTGCACCGGGATGTTGTCTGAGCTCCATCCCTGTTGTGATCATTGTTGATCACTCTGCGTCGTTCTCTTCCATGTTGTCTTCCATGCCGGTTGGCGCACGATACTTGTTCACTTCATCGAAGTGCTGTTGGAGGTGCTCATCTGTTGATTGCTCCATCAGCCATGTTGCCAGTGTTGAAGATCCCCTCAACCTCTCTGGTGTCTTCACACCAAAGTATTGGAATTGTTGTCCTCCTTCAAGGAGTGGATGCCACTTGTTGAGGACCATCCTGATTTTGGTCCTTGCTGCCTCTGGCAAGAATTCCAGTTGTTGAGTGCCACCGTACTGAATGGCTTGTTGAAGCATATAGATGAGATGTTGTGGGATCTCATCTCCAACTGTTGACAAATTCACAGGAGTGTTGTAACTCCAAATGAAGTTGTTTGACCAGCTGAGCACGTTGAAGATGTCGAGGAACCCTTGTTCCCTGTTGAGTGCCCACAACTGTTGAGTGAGCAGTTCTGTTGACACAAAAATGGCTGCACAAAAAAGGTTGAATACAAGACTGTTGTCAACAAACGGTGTTGACATCATCATGCGTCACAGGACATGTTGACCTTCACGTTGGGAAGGATCTTGTTGAAATAAGTCATCCTGCAAAAAAGGAAATCATGTTGACTAAGTCAATGATGTTGATGCTGATAGTCGAAATAGATCACCATGTTGGGATTCCAAAAAAGGTCTTGTTGAAATACTGGATGAAACGAAACAAGGGAGATGTTCATCAACGTTTGTTGATGACATCGGTCATGGCTCAAACGCGTCCGTGTGTGTGTGTCTGTGTGTGCATTGTTTGCTCACGCAGTTGTGCACGCGTGCGCATAGTGCATTAGCTGCCCGGGTGTTGTGAAACTGCTGTTGCTGTATCCACTCTTTAGTGGATGTGGTGCTGGGTGTTGAGCCCAGCTGCCTGCAGGTGTCTGTGGAGTGTTTCTGTTGAGATGTATTTGGTGAAAATGTCTGCTGGGTTTTCGTTTGTGTGAATCTTATTGAGTCTCACGATGTCATGTGAGATCAGTTGTTGTATGAAGAGATGTTTCAGGTCAATGTGTTTTGCTTTTCTTGACGATCCTATCCTTGTTGCCATGCTCTTGCCGCTTGACGAGTCTGTGTGAATCTTGATGTTGACCTTCTGGACGTTGAAGAGCTCCATGAGGAGGTTGCGCAAATGAAGTGCTTCTGTTGCTCCTGTGTTGATGGCGTATAGCTCTGCTTCAGCACTTGACAGTGCTATTGTTGCCTGTGTTCGGCTGCCGTAGTTGATTGTAGCTCCAAGTAGTGTGATGAGAAAACCTGTTGTTGATCTCCTCGTTTCTGGGCAACCTGCCCAGTCGCTGTCCACATAGATGTTGAGGTCTGGAATCTGTGTTGGAGGTATCTTTGCTGTTGGTCTAATGACCTGCCGGTAGTGTTGTGTTCCTTTGAGATACCTAAGAAGGTGCTTCAGCTTTTGTTGGTCTGCCGTCGTTGGTGCTTGTAATGCTCTGGCCAGCTCCTTTGTTGCGTAGCTGATATCGGGACGAGTGTATGTCATCCATTGTAGTTTACCTACTGTTCTCCTGTAGGCTGCATGTTCGTCTGTTGAAAGAGGCTGTTCATGATCAGCTGTTGGTGCCTTCAAGGCTGATGTTCCTGGTGCCGGTGCTGGGTTGCAGTTCAGCATGTTGTTCTCCTCCAAGATGTTGGCCACGTAGTCCTGCGATAGTGAAATATCGTAGCTATCACCATTGTTGGTGATGCTGCGTCCAAGGAAAGAGACTGTCTTCCCTGGTTCAAGTGTACCTGTTGGTCGAAGAAGAAGGTGTTGCTGAATTGCTGTGAAGAGCTTGTCCACCACTTGTTGTTCTCCTAGGAAGAGAAGGTCATCGACGTAGACGAGGATATAGCAATCTCTTGTTGGTGTCATAAAGATGTTGGGCTCTGCTGTGCTGCGTTGAAGTCCAAGTTGTTGTAGGACTTCTGCAAGGTGGTTTTGCCAAGCTTTTGGACTGCTTCTCAGTCCATAGATTGCTTTGAGGAGTTTCCAGATGATGTTGTCCTCTGGTCTGTAAAACTCCTTTGGTGGATACATGTACAAGTCTACTGTAGCTGCTGCGGCATGTAGGAAAGCTGTTGAGATGTCTCCTGTTCTGGCGATCCAACCTCTGTTGAGGCAGATAGTGAGAAGTGTTCTCAGGACGCAAAAGATAGGTGTTGAGGCATAGATGTCATCAAGATCGTTGACTGCCTCTGTGTAGCCCTTTGCTACAATTCTTGCACGAACGTTGTTGCCTTTGTCTCTGAGAACCCATCTTGACTGTATGATGTTCTTCTTTTGTTCTGGGGTCAGAGTGTTGATGTCGACTTCCATGTATACCTGTTGTTTCTTCATGGAATCGATCTCATTCTTCATTCCTTCAATGGTCTTCTGTTTGTCGAATCCTTCTGTGTTGTTGACCATTGGTTCCAAAAGGATCTTCTCTGTTTGTTCTTCTGTGATGTCGTCACAAGTGTATGCTGTGATTTCGACCCCTTTCTTTGTTTGAATTGTGACCTTTGTGATTCTTAGTTTGCTTGTTGGTGGCTCTTGTGCTGTGTCAGGCCTTGCTGGACCTGTTGCTGCTTCTGCTGTTCGATGTTGCTTTGGCAGACTGCCTTCTGCCACTTCGTCTGAAACTGTTCGTTTTGGTGATGGAAGTGATGGTCTGGTGTGACAGCTTGTTGGTGCTGTTGCCATTGGTGAGTCTGCAATGGCACATCGTGTTGGTGTACCTGCCGGTGCTGCTGGTTGCTGTGCTTGAAGTTGTGGCTGTTGTGTTGTGTCTGCTCCAAAAGCTTGTGTGCCTGTTTCTGCAGTTGCTGGTCTCCTCATTGGCTTGTAGACCAGTGGTGGTTTTGAAACGTATGGTCCACCGGTGGTGTATGGGAGTGTTGGCGATCTGTTGATCACGTCCATCAGTTGCTTGTTGTACTTTTCTGGTGCTGGAAGCCTTCTGATTGTTCGTGCTCGAACAACCTTGTTGGAAATTCCAATGAGGTTCTCATTGGATGTTGTGTCTTTACCAAGCCATATGCCTGGCATGAAGCGCTGTTCCATCTTTGGAATGACTGCTGAGTTTGGCAACATGTAAAGAACTGTTTCACCAAACTCACAGAGTGGTGTTTTGTGTTCTTTATGCCATCTCCTGTAGAAGCTTGTGTTGCCATCTGAGTGTATGGCATACCTGTTGAGCAGGTAAGCTGTGTGTCTCACCATCCATGCTACGATGGGATGTTTGCTTGTAAGTCTGATGTCGTAGTTGTTCTGCAGTTGGGACTTCAGTGTTCTGACTTGTCCCATGAGTGTTCTGTGAAAGCGTTCGACGCTGCCTTGTGCTTGTGATGTGTATGTTGGTGCTTGTCGAACTGTGATGTTTCCTCCCATCTTAGCTGCTGTTGCTCTGAGAAGTGCTATGAGGTGATCCTCCTGATCTGACTGTAGGATTGTGCTGTTGAGTACAGCTTGTACTCTGCCACACTCCATGAGGAATGTTTGTATGCATTGGACGTGATATTGAAAGTCTGCTGTCTTGCTGTTGACAAGAACTGCCATGCTCATGCCTGTTTCCACGTCAATGCCTGTGAGGATTGGTGTTGTTTCCTTTTCTCCAAGTGTTTTGAAGAAACAAAAGTCGAATTGTACGACTGGTTGTTTGCTGTGTTGTCGTGGGTGGTTGTCTGCTCGTCCTTTGTTTTGAACACATGTTGGACACCAACTCCTGTAGGGAAGGTGTGTGAGTTCATGTTCAGCACGCTCTTGTGCTGTTGGCTGCTCTGGTGCTTTGATGCCTTTTGCTGTTCTGGCATCTAAATGTTCTTCCTCATCGATGTTGTAGTACTCCTCTTTGAACGCCGTGCTCTCCTCAAAGTTTGTTGAACCTGTCCATGTGAAGTTCATTGTTGCTGAGGTCTTTGTTGTCCAGTCATCATCAATCCTGTATCCTCTGGCTCCTGATGTTGGCTTAACTATTGTTTGTCTTTGTGGCAATAGCTTTGTGACATCTGGACCATCCATTGTTTGTTGTGGGATGTAAAGCTGAGTCCGTTGTTGTACATGGACTCTCTTCCAGTACTGTCCTTCTTTGATCCAGTAGTCTGCTGTTGCTGGTGTGTCCTTTGGTCCTGGAACTGCTGTTCCTGGATATGCTTGTTGCTTCATGGGCTGCTGTTGCTGTGGTACCAAAGGTTGTTCCACTGGCTTCTTCTCTCTGTGTCGAACTGCTGATCCTGTAGGCTGCTGAGCTTGTTGCTGCTGTTGCTGTGGCGTTGGCTTGGCTGCCGATGCCTTTGGTGTTGCTGATGCTGGCGCTGAAGCTGCTGTTGATGCCTTGGGCAACGGTGGTGCTGGAGGCTTTGTTGTCTCTTTGACTCTGAACCATGTTTCTCCTGACCATGCTGGTCCTGGAAGTCTTCTGTTCTGTCGTTGTTGTGGAAGGTCTTTGTATTTGTCCTCAAAGTCCTCAAGTGTTCCATCTGGCTTGTATGCTATTGTTCTTCTGTAGTTGTCCAGCTGTTCTTCTGGAACTGGACATTGTGCATCTGGTGTGAAGAGGGCCTTCCTTGTTCTCTTGTGTACCCTCACCAGATATCCTGTGCTGTTGTATATCCAAATGTCGTTGTTGTGTGTGACCCATTCAGGTCCTGTTGGTGTAATTGTCACTGGGGACACTGTTGCTCGAATGCCATGTGACGTCTCACATATGTCGAGCTTCATGTTGCTTGGCATTGGGCTGATGTTGACTGTAAGAAAATACAGTCCTTGTTGTTGCTTCAGTGTTGCTTCAAAGCCGTTGGTGTTGGTGATTGTTGGGCGATCGCTAAGCTGGATGTTGAAACCCTGTGATGCCAGTCTTGTTACTGACAAAATGGGTTGTGACACGTCACACACATAAAAGGGTATGACGATCGGTTGTTGCTTGCTGTTCTTCATGTACACCCATTTGTAGCCATAGACTGTGATGTCTTCCTCTGTTGCTGTTGTAAGTCTTGGGCCTTGTTCTGGGTGAAGTTCATATGTTTTGTATGTTGGAGCAAACCATGGTGGGCAAACATGTGTTGCTGCTCCACTGTCAATCATCAAATCTTCTGTGGTGTTTGCCGGTTGCTCAGTTGCTGGCCGCTGCTTGTTGGACTGCTGTATTGAAATGGCTGCTATGTGAAGTTGTGGAACTTGGTGTTCCTGCGCGCTTGTTGGTGGGAGTGCCAGTTGTTGCTGTGGCAGTGCGCTGACCTGTGTTTGGTCATCATTCCACCATTGGCCGTCATAGTACTGTTGTTGTTGATACCATTGGGTTGTTGCATCATCTTGCCAATGGCCAGTGTATGTGTTGGTTGTAACCTCGTTGAGGTTGTGTACTGCCACACGGCAGTCTCTTGCTATGTGACCTGGTTGGCCACATCTGTAGCATCCTTGTGTTGGGACCCCTTTTCCTTTTCCTGTTGGCTTGCCTTTGCCTTTGCCTATGTACCCTCCTTTGTTGTTGGATCCTTTGGGCTGCATTCCTTGCCCAATCTTTCCTTTGCCTTTGTTGTATCCGTAGCCATATCCTTTGCCTTTGTTGCTCTTGTTCCTTCCTTTTCCTTTGTTGGGCTTCTTTCCTTTTCCTTTGTTGTACTTTCCTTTGTATCCTTTGTTGACAGCTCCAATGTCCATAGGTGCCGGTCCTCCTTGGGCGTGTGTTGAGACGCTGGATGTCCCAGGTTGCTGGTGTAGCCTGCTAAGGGCTGTGGTGGCTCTGTAATATTCCATGATTGTTTCACGTACCTCTACGTATGTTGGTGTTGCTCCTGCATTCAAGTGCAGGTGTTGTTGCAGTGGGCCTGATGTCTCGTTCATCAGGACTGCAATTTTGATTTGGTCTGGTAGTGCTGTGTTGTTGTCTCTCTCATACCTTGAGAGCTCGAATTCCCAGTTGGAGAATGACTCCTCGAAGTTGTTGCTGTCAAATGTTGGCTTGAGCAGCTTTGTTAGGTACCCTATGCTTCTTGTTCCTAATGGTATGGCAAACCTGTTGCTGAGCTGCCTGTAGGTCTCAAGTCCCATCTCATGTTGATACTGTCTGCACACTGTTGCTGCAGCTCCTGTTGTTACGTTCACAAGTATGTACTTCAAGTTGTTGTCTAGTTGTACCCATCTGTCGGCTTCCTCCATGTTCTGTGCTGCTCCTCTCAAGTCTGCTTCTGTAAGTCGTTGTGTGGATGTTGCTGCACGTCGTAGGATGTTGGGGTAGAATGGGTCCATGAGGCCCATGTATGCTGTGAATTTGTATTTCCACTCCTCAAATGTGGAATAGTTGCCATCATATGTTGGGGGCTTGAGTTTGAGTCGGTGTGTTGCTGCCAACGCTTCTGTCTGATCCTCTAGTGGTGCTGTTGGTGATGCCGCCATTGTTGCTTTGTAAAGTTTTGTTGAAGCTCCTCCAATGTCTTGGGATCAAGGCTTCTCCCTGTTGTCAGAATGTTGTTGTTCAGCTGCTGCTTCCTCTGTTGTCTGGTGTGTTGTTTGTTGGGCGTTGTGCACAGTAATTGTTGAGAGTCCCCCAGTGTTCTGGGATCAAGCCCTCTGCCTGTTGTTTACTGCTGTTGCTTGGAGATGCCCCTGGTAAGGCAGAGCTCCGCTACCATGTAAAAGTGCGAGATGTTTCAAGCACTGTTGTCAAGCTGCAACTGTCGGCACCTTTTGCTGTTGCACGCACTCAATCTGTATGTTGTCAACAGGAGTTGACTCAAGGCCTTGAACCACAGGCCAGTGTTGATATGACATGTTGAATATGTACATTGACATTCTTCCATGGCTGTCAAACTTCTCAGGTGTTCTGGTGCAATTCGGTAAAGTTTATGATGGCGTGTCACCCAAACAACATTCTGACCTTCTTGGATAATCACCTGTAAGGGCCCTATCCATGATCCTTCGGCTTCCCCTTTCTTCTTCCACATCATGACCCATTCTCCCTTCTCATAAAAACCTCTATGTGGCCTGCTGCGTTGGACAATAGCTCGTCTGAGAGTCTGGTCGTTGTCTACCATGGCAAAAGCCTTTCTTGCGGATTCTCTGAGGGCCAGATCCTGTCGAAAGCGCATTCCGTCCGGTTGATTGGACAGAGCAGCAGCATGTGCGGCAACAGTTGGATCGGAAGTCACTGATCCTGGCACTCTCACCCCTTTCCCAAAAACTAGCATTTCTGGAGGAAAACCCCGGTGTCGGCTCCATTGGTTTTTTGTGCTAGTCACATGGCTAAGGGCTGCTGACATTTGCTCATAGGTGGTGATCGGTTGTTCCAGGTCAATCTTATTTAACATCAACTGCAATATGCCGCCATGACGCTCCGTGCGGGCATTTTGCCAATGGGCTTCTGCAGCACAGGTTCGGCATTTCACACTGTGTCTCTGGAGGAAGGAACTGAACTCATCGGAGTTCAACTCAGTTGCAGCATCTACACACAGCAGGTTTGGAGGTCCAGCCCAATTGAACCATCCAGTCAATAGTGCTCGGCATGCATGATCAGTGGTGTGACCTGGCGATACAACTGCAGTATTGAACATGGTGCTTTGGTCCAGAAAGTGGTAAAAATGAAATTGACTTCCTTGTGAGTTTGTCCATGTGATACCATCCATTGACACAACATCCCCAAAATCGCATGGCTCATGGATTGCACTTGGTCGAGAAATGACTGGACCCCTACTTTCCTGGCACACTGAGCATTGGATGTCTCGGATGGCTTTGAGAATCCGGTCCGGACACTGCAGCTGTCGGCAAAATTCTGTCAGCTTGGCCTGGCCTGGGTGGCCAAGATTCCGGTGCAATTTCAAAAGCCAACTCTGCTCATCGCGGTCAAGTTGTAAGAAATCGGGTCCATGCTTTTGGCTGGCCAAATCGATGATTTGATGGGGAACCTCGGAATCATCAGTTTCTACTGATTTTTCACTGGATTCATGTGAAGCTCTGGAATCGCTGTTACCAATGCCTTCAGGATTATTCGTGGGGAGAAGATTATGATTATTCAGGTTATGGGGTTGACGTTGGTGATTCTGATTGATGTCTGTGTTGGAAATTGCATCAAGGTTTTGTTGTCTTGGAGTGATGCTGGCTGAATCTGAAACATCATCAGCATGACTGTGATGCATGCGTTTTGCAACAGGTTGTTGGCTTGCACCTGAAGTCTCCAGCGGTCGCCGGTGACTGCTCTGGGACGCACTACCATCACCTGCGGGAACGGGCATCGCTGAGCTTGGCACCTCGGGTTCTTTGACGGATGCAAACACCGTCATGCTAACACGGGCAGATTGCCCCTTTTTTCGAAGACCCCTTTGTGACAGGTTTTCCCAAGCCTCCCATTCATCAACATGCAAATCTTCAGTTCGGCGCTTGATGCAGATTTGTCTACGTAAAGGAGCAAATCCAGGTGGAATGGCTTTGTTGGGTCCCACATACCGATCTGTACCTCGACATAACACGACGTGGCGAACATGATGTTGAGGACACAAAGTCTGAACTTGTTCAAACAATTCACCTGCTTCAACAATTTGGGTTCCAACCCGTGGTGCAATGTGGTCAGCAACTTTCATCGCTGACAACCAGGTGACGGCAGCTTCCATGGGCTCAGCAAATCTCTCTGCAATGGCTTGAGGGCTTAATTTGCTCCCCAATCGACGGCGTTTGGTGGGATGATCATTGGTCGTCTCACCAACCATGGCATAACATCGCTGACCCTGGTCATGTAACATGATCTTGGCAACTTGCTTGGCAAACTTTTGAGGATAAAGCTCGGTGAACTGCGACAACTTCACTGTAACCCCACGGACCTTCGTGTTTCCAGCGATGTTTCTATGGTGGTGTTCACCATTACACAACTTGCCATGCAGGGCAACATGCATGTCCACGGATGTGGAGCAAACTGCCATCCTTTTGCGGATCGGTTCATGTGTCTGTGGATCTCGGAGATCCCCCACCTTGCACATGTCAAACTCATTCCAGAGGGTTCCTTGGAGAATCTCATGCATTCCAGGTGTTTTCATGAGAGCCGATCCTCGTGGTTGTTCCAAGTCAAAATGGTTATGATGTTCTTTCTGAAAACGATATAGAACCACTGCCAAAGAAATCTGCCAGAGTTGTTGCTCTCGTTTGTTCATCACTTGCTCCCACCCTTCAAGAGACCTATTCATGTTGAATTGACTCCACTGACACCATGGGCCACATTCGGGGCTCACCCATACATGTTTTGGCTGTTGAGTGGCTAGAATGGTGAAAAGACGTTTTCGGCCTTCCACAGTGTTGAGGTCTCCTTGCAAACGACCAAATCTTTGTGCTTTTCCTCCAAGTCTCTGCATTTGTTTGGTGAGTTCACTCTCCCCTGAACACATGACCTCGAGCAAATCTAGTCTCGGCTGCTGACATCTTGGTTTGGATCTTACTTGGACGACAATGTCATGCAGTTCTTTGGAAAACTTCTTCACATCTCGCTGGATTCGGGCCTTGAAACTGTTGTGTCCTTGACTAGGAAAAAAATCAAAATCCAAATCCACTTTGTGATCATGCATGTGGACATCAGCAGAACAGGAACTCTCTACGGCTCGGTCTTCACACTCAGTTGACGTACATGCATGAGGACCTCCTGCATGGCCATCTCCATGTTCGTGATTCGACTGGCTAACTGCTTGTTCTCCATGGAGAGATTTCCCATCTGTTCTTCCACATGTTGAATCTTGGCTGGGGCAGGCATTTCGAAGAAGGTCTCCACTGGATCCAGTTCGGAGATCTGATCCCATGCATCGGAATCGGCTGAGGCTGAGGCTCGGCACTCCTTCATCTTCCCGGAGTTCTTGACCTGGTTCTTGGTCACGCTTTGGGCGATCTCGTGATCCAAGCACTTCAGGACGTACTGGACATACATCTGGTGCTGGGACTTTGGGCTCTTCTCGTATGTCCGAATGAACCAATCGGTCCATGAGTGGTCCTCGAACACTTCCGGGAAAGCTTGTCCCACTTTGGCCTTGCCGAACGAGATTCGTTCTTTGGCCAATTGTTCCAGCGTCATCTCCTGGATGCGTCCCATCTCGTCCTTGGACTCGATCTTCCTCTGTCCCTCGCGGTACTGAGACAACTTGGTGGCAACGCTGGACATGGTGAACGTCATTGATGTGCTGAGCGTCAGTGTCACACAGGCTACTGCTTGGTCGTGGAGAGCTCGGTTGAGCATCATGAAATTGACTGGGCATGTTCATGTGATTTCGATCGTTTACACTCTCTGGCATCAACCCTGTGGCATGCTGATTTTTCTGACATGATTTTCCACCTGTGACCTGAGTGACCTCTTCATGTGAAAACCCTGGGCTCACACTCTCGGATAACTCTGGCATCGGGCTGTTGGCTGCGTTTTGGACTGGCACCTGAAGACAAGTAAATCCGGTCGCACTAGATTTCTGTACTGTTGGCTCTTCATTGGGTCCTTGCCAGAGTTGACTGATGTCCATGAGGAACAGATTTTTGCTGGATTGAGATACCATCAGTTCCTTGTTCAGTGATTTACTCCATAAAACTCCAGTATCCGTGTCAATTACCGCTTTGATCCCTTTGAGAAACGAACTTGACAACAAAAAAGGAGTCTTACCTGGAACAATTGCTATGCGAAACTTGGCATGACCCAGCGGCAACAACAAAGCATGTCTACTGGTGAGAGTCTGCTGGTTCCCAAACCAGAACGTCAAGTTGCAAGTGGTCCGCTGAATTTGGCTTTGGACCTTTTCAGGCAGGTTTTGAATCAGTTCCTTTACTTGGGCATCACCTATCACAGTTTGAGAAGCTCCAAGATCAACTATTCCTACAGTCCCTGCTGTTGCAAAATGTACATCACAGATCTGGGTGTCTACGGCAGCTTCGGGCGGGTGCAATGGCTTCAGAGACAGTTGCTCTGATGCGGGACAGGCTGGCACGGATGCCAGAGGCTGTTGCTCTAACTCTGATCGGATAGGCACGCAGGCTTCAGATGACTTCTTGGTCCTGTCGTTGCGTTTCCACTGGTGGTGAAAACGTTCGGCAAACTGAAGCTTATTCATCACCACTTTACCCCGATTATCCCCAGTCCTATCGCTACCCCTTTGAAAAGTCATTACCCCAAAACAGACTTGGTCGGCTGGTTGGTCCTGATCATCCACGATGGAGAAATGAGCAATCTCCTCAGGCACTTCTTCGGCAATGACCACGGAGGTCGGGGCAACATTGGCTGCTGGATTGGAGGTGGAACTACTGGAATTTCCACCGGCACGTTGTGGGCATTCATTCTTCCAGTGTCCCTTCTGCATACAGATCCGGCAAAACGAATTGGCGATACGTCGTGCCAGAGAACCTGGTCCAGAGAAAGGCGTCTTGCCTTTGCCTTTCCCCTTACCCTTCTTTCCAAAACCCTTGTCAGAGCGGCGATTGATGGGCCAGAATCTACGGACTCTCACCCTCTCACTCAAACGTCGTCTGGCCTCCTGGTAATTGGAGTAGTAAGCAGCTAACTCGGAATCTGACTGGATTGTTTCGGAGATAGAATCTTCGAATTGCATCACCAGAATTGCATCCTCGTCATTCTCAGCGGCCAGTGTTTCAAGGATGTCATCCTCACACAGATCGTCTTGCAGGACGAAAGCTTCATGGTCAACCTCAGGGTCATCATCCATGTGCAAAGCAGTGTGATCATATGTTTTCCCGACCTTGTCTCGTCGGATTCCGGTGTAATCTTGAAAGAACCCTGATCCCAGGAGTCGAATGGCAGCGGTCACACTCTTCATGGTCAGGGAGCTGTCTGAGGCATCTTTCGATTCTACAATTACCCTCTTCTTGTCTTCCGGAGGCAATTTGCTCCCCCGGAGAACAATGTAGGCTTGCAGTTCACTGAGAGACATCTTGCGAGACAGCAATTCTGTCCAGATCACATCACACCTGGACAGATATGAATCGGAGCTTTCATCGGCCTTCTGGATGCTGCGAAACAGTGCACGTTCCGCCAGTTCAAACTTCTTCTCAAGAGGCACCTGTCCCCAGGTACCCCCAACCACTTCTACCAATCGCTTGATACCCTTTTCATCATTTGTGAGTACCTCTTCTCGGAGCAGCTGCAATTTCTGGTATGCCGTGCCTTTGCACCCCAAAATCAGTCTAGTAGCTAACTCATTCAACTTGGATGGTGGCCATGTATTCAAAAGAAGTTCAACCTTGCTCGTCCAGATGTCCACACTGTCTGTTGACGGATCAAAACTCGGAACCAGGCTTGCAAGCTCCTTTGGAACAAAAGAGGCGGAGTCCCCGCCTGATGTTTCACCCATTTCCAAACAGAGTTCACCTCCTTGTCCTTGTCCTCAAAGATCTTGGAGCTAGGTCCCTGCTGGAGCGGTCGACCAGGCGCTCCGCTACCAATCTCAAGATTGGTAGGGAGGCCGATCCTTGAGAGATACCAAAAATCCCTCTCTATCCAACAACTGAAGGAAAAATCCACAATGGAATGTAGTTGAAAGATCCCTGATCTGTAAACTTCAATGTGCCCTGCACAACACCAAACGTAGCACCTTTTATGGCTGACAGCGAAGCTCAAATGCCCCTCCCTCCGCTGGGCAATGCCTGAGCCCACCCTTGAGCTACGGAGAGTCAGGTAGCTGATGATCTCGAACAGGCATGCATTGAACATCATTGCTTTGAAAGTATATATGTATATATGTATGTATGTATATATGTATATATGTATATATGTATATATGTATATATGTATATATGTATATATGTATATATGTATATATGTATATATGTATATGTAATATATATATATGTATTTAGATATGTATGTATACATTGAGGTTTAAATATGTTTAGCCCCAAATCATCTAAGGCACGGATGATTCAGTATTGAAAGCTATGGTGACAACTGGGGATCCCGTATCCATTAAAACCCTTTAAAATGGTGATTTATGGCAGATTGGTGATTGAAACCTATGGTGATTCTTGATAATATTGGGGGATTGCCTAATCTGCCATAAATCACCATTTAATGGGAAAACCTATGGTTGGTGACCTATGACCATATTTGATTTTCCATTACAGATGACCTATGATGATTCTTAATATATCATGGTGAAAACTCAAGTAATCCAATATTGCCTGTTGCCTGTGATCGCCAGTCGTTTTTTTATGGCTAAAATCCTCCATGACACAAAAAGTAGCGGATGTTTTTCTTGCTACCCAGCTACCCTCTGGTAATGACTAACATAGCTATTGAAAATCACCATGCTATTAATGGGAAAATCCACTATTAATGGTCATTTTCAATAGCTACGTTAAATTACCAGAGGGTAGATTATGAGATTCTCAGTGGGTCTCCAAACTCCGGGCCAGGTCTCACAAAAGCTGGGCTTTTTGCAGCGTTTCGTGTTTCTGCAAAATCTTCGGGCCAACTTCCGGTTGCGTGGGGCCAAATCAATCAACACCAAGTATTTGAGATCAAAGTCACAGCCATTGGCAGCCATTGGCCAGGTGGCCATTCCCCCCGTTTCAAACCATCAAATACCATCAGTATGGCTGGCGGCAAGGTCGTTTCATTTATCCTTTATGCCTTGGTTGCTGCTGAACGAGCATGGCGGTATCTTAGAAAACTTCTAGATGTTCTAACCACCCTTTTACCTCTGAAAAATATGTGGGGTAGGGGCCAAGACCTGATCAGGACCCAGCTGTTCATCCCTCAATAGTCCTTTTCTGGTGATGAACACCTGAGTTGATGGTTAATTCCAAGTATAAACCCCTATAAACTCAAATATGAACCCATCTAGACCCATGTATGAACCCATATCTGAACCCACATAAACCCATATAAATTGGTGTATATATATATATATGTATATGTATATGTTGATGCTTTCCTGCTAGATAAATCACGGAAATTTACGAAAAAAAAAATCCGGACACGACGGAGGTGCACCTTGCCCGTCTTCCAAAGTGCTCATGATTCTTTGGGCCTGGACGGCTTGCGTCGAATCATTGGGAAAAAAACAAAGGAAATGGAAAATTATGTTTAATAGTGGGTAAAACAATAAAGGCCAAACATCATGGAAATGGAAATCCAAACATCATGGGGAAAGGCTGCAAGGCACTGCAAGGAATCCATGTCATGGATTGAGGACCATCCCGCAAGGACCTCGACCTACACCCCAATCATTTGTTTTTTTTTGGCTTAGCACCGCAACACTTGGGCAAATAATATCAAATAATCATCCAACAACTGGTATTTCTGAAATATCTCTGAAATACCCTCTGGTTATGACTAACAGTTTGCCATGGAAAATCCACCCATTTTTTTTTTGGTAAACCATGGTAAACCATCTATTTCTATGGACCATTTTCCATGGCTATGACCGTGGGACATCCTTCAGAACTGGAGTCTACACTGGGCCTATGACCTTGGAGAAGCTGCAAAAGTTCACTTGAGATTCACTAGGCTTAAAAAGATGATGAAATTACTAGAGTCTATATAAACTATACATATCTATATATAGACTATATAGTTTCTACATAATCTATATAGACTATATAACTATATATAAACTATACATATCTATACATTATAACGTATTGAAAGTCTATATAGTCTATATATATATAACTAGCAGGTATACTATGGCTATAAACATTAAACATTAGCAGCCGCCCTGCCATCCGCACGCAGCAACGCCTTAGATTGTTCAGCCTTCATGACCTCAATCAAGTCCCTGGTTCGCTGTTGGAGGTCCTCCTGTGACAAAGAGTGGATGAAAAATGGATGGAAAATGGATGAAAAATGCATGTAGATCCAGAAAAGATTGGGTGGTTTGATGATGTTTGATACATTTTAAAATGTTTTGAATTGATTCAGCAAGGGCCCAAGTTCGACACTTATATCGTTAAGTTGGTTCATTGAACTCTTCGCGAATGGGCTAAGTTGGTGAAGATATCGAACTAGTTTCATTGGGGCAAGATAAACCAACTTATAACTGAGGAGGCCCTTCCTGTGGGTACCTCCAAGAAAATTGAATGATACATTTTGAATTGTGGCAAATCCATCAACATCAAACAGTTGGATACATTTGCTTACTGGTGCTGAACGCAGGGAATTTTCGGGAATGATCCATAATCCCTAGTAGTAATAATCCCAGCAACCCCCAGCAACCCATCCATTCCCTACGTAAAACGCACCAGTAAGTTTGGATGGCTTGAGAATAATCACTACAAAAACCGTCATGGCTCCGCGATTCCGGACGTGAAGGACGTGGCCTGTACCCATCATGTGCAGTTCCCGCGTGGGCCTCAAAGGGAAGGTCGTCGAGGTCGGCGGAATCGCCTCATCGCTCCATTTTTGGTGGGACCGGCCCCCAGGAATCCTAAGTAGGTTATATCCCTGGTTTTGTTAGTGAGATAGGTAGGGTTAATTCACTGAAATAACTGTTGGGTGAACTAACCTACTAAACGGATTCGTGGGTAGTTCGCCACCAAGTAATGCATTTGGGGCTTTCTTGAAATACGGGGGTCCCCAAATCATCCAAGTCATGGATGACCATTTTAGTATTGGAACCTATGGTGACTTGGGGATCCCCCAGTTTAGGAAACCTTCATTTGATGGATTCTGAAAATGAACCACAAATCTGCCCAAAAAAAAAAACGAACGGTGGGAGTATACCCAACAAACCTCAATGAACCGCACATTGGGGATGGTTCATGGTGGATCCACGAACACTGGGTTCTCAAACTTCGCTGGGTTCTCAGATGGGTTCTCAGTATCCTTCACCATGCCCACGGTTTTCTGACCCTTGATGAGGATTTCCCAGTCCCAATTTTCAACTGGTTCAAACGATTTTCTCCTAGATCCTTAGTTTGCACTTCTCCAGATGAGTGTGAAATAAATCCCTCTATCGTTCCGTTTCATCCTGGTTGGTTTATAGGGATTCCCGTTCTTGGAGTACTATAATCCCCAAGATATAAGTTGGGTAGATGTTCATCCCCGAACTAATCATCAACCAGGGGTGGATAGCAGCCCGATGCCCGTGCCAGATCCCCCCAAGGGGGTCCTTCGCTCTCTGGTGGGAATCGATTCAGCCAACCAAAGATTCCGCCCCAGCCAGAGTTCAGCAGAAGCTGCCACTCGATGTGGTACACAAACCACCTCGCTGGGCCCGAAATCGCGTGATTGGACCATAACTTCAGTAAGAAAAAGTTGATGCTACGCAAACAACAATCGCAAATAACTATAGTATTCATGGGGGTTATAAACTTATAACAGGGCAGTATTGTAAGATGTGGTGCCATTTTAATCATCAAGGAGGTTTCTCAGTGGCATTTGTTTCCAGTTTCTGTGGCTACTGCGTGGTGCTTCATGGGTGGTGACATGGCTCTGACGGATTCTGATGGGCTGAAAAATCCCCTGCCGCTGTTGCTGATCGCATACCAAGTCATCCATGGTTCATCCCATGTCAAAATGTCGAAGAAAATATGATTGCAAATCATGAACTTAGGAACCCTCAAATCGAAATATAAAATGATAGATACGTTTATTGTTTATGAGAATCACAAAAACATGAACATCAATAAAGTGGGAGGGCGCGTTTAAAAAAAAAAAACAAGAGAGGCCGAACATGTCCTTTTCTTACCCGTATCAATGTGTTCCCCATGTTTTTGTTGTTGCATTGTTTTTTTGAATGCTTCTGTCACTTTCGGTTAATTCCCATTCCAATATTTTTAGGAATAAAGTCATCTACTATATCAGTCATATCACTTACATCCCCATGTTATCCCATTTTCATAGCCAATCTTAGATAGCATCCAAAAAAAAGGGGTTATTTAGCTGGTTAGGTATATATATATATGGGTCAAAATGGCCAAAGGTCAAAGGACCAACATATCCAAAAAAAAACCTGGTGAATCATGTTCTTTTCCACCTGAACATTGCCATTCTTATTGGTGATATGTTCTTACCCCATTCTCAAACAGACCCAAAAAAAAACACATTGTGTTGTTGCTTATATCCCCATTACAGTATATCCCCATTAAAAAAAAAAAACCTTGCAAAATAACATACACCTCGAAACACGAAAAAACCCTTTCTTAACATGGTACCTGCGGTCAAGGGTTTTATCTTAACTGCCAGGGAAAACTATCTCATATCCCCCCAAAAAACTGCTTGGTATTAAAACTCCCATCATCCCAATAAATTCTAATGTTTCTTTGTTGCTGATCTCGCCATGAAATCACCAATATGCTCATGCAATTCTTGCATATTATATTATATCTGTAGATCCCTTGAATATCCATTGCTATCCATCAATGCTGGTTGGTGGTTTCAGCCAACCCCTCTGAAAAATATGAGTGAGTAACAGTTGGGAGTATGAAATTCCCAACTGAATGGAAAGTCATAAAAGCCATGTTCCAAACCACCAACCAGAATGATACCCCTGGTAAATTAACATAGACCCTGGCAGATAGGGGTTGGAAGATTAGTTTCCATTAAAAATTAGTGATTTTCAGGGTCTATGTTAATTTACCAGGGGGTATTCCATCCAATATATATATATATACAGCCTGGAACGTTCGCATTCGCCAAGCACCACAGAGTTGTTCGACCCAGCACCGGGATAAGGCCAGAGATCTCTCAAAAAATCATTCGCGAGTTACATGCTGAAAAATCACAGAAAAAAAAATACATACTTATATTTGATGGTTTCCCAAGAAAACATTATTACTATTATTATTATTACTATCATTGTGATACATATATATGTATATATATATACATACATATATTCATTTATTTATTTATTTATATACATGTATAAATCCCCTTTTTCTGGACATCCAATTCTCATCATTTAATCGACATCGCTTTTGGGTTGATAGCCGGTTTCAACCGTCGTTTCGATCGTTGAATCCCCAGCAAGGAAGTTCATGGTAAATGATATAGTATCCGGTAAACGTTTACATAACTATGGAAAATCACCATTTTGTATGGGTAATTCAACTATAAATGGCAATTTTCAATAGCTAACTTTTTCTGTTTACCAGAGGGTAGTGTCCGATATATCTGAAAAAATATGCCTACTCAACTACAAGTATCATTGTAACTCCAACGTTGTTATTGGTAAGAAATGCTGGAGCTTCGGCATAGGGATGATCTTGTTTTACATCCATCTCAAAGCCACAAAAAAAAACGATACCCTCTGGTAATGACTGTCACAGTTTGCGAACTGGAACCCATGGCACAATGAAATAGTTGATTTATCGAACTTAAAGATGGTGATTTTCCAGTTCAAAAAAACTGTAAACACGTTTACCAGAGGGTAAGTATTTGAAAACACCCAAACAAATATTGGATAATATTGGTATGTTTGATTGGGTATGTTCATGTTCGAAAATGGGGTATACATCCCCCCAAAACGGCACAAACAAATATGAAAAAGGATGCAAGTGATAAACTACTGGATTCTGGAGTTGTTCCCCTATTTTATTCAGAAACTCCCAAACATAGTCTTGTTGAAAAAAATATTTTAAAAAAAACAAAAAACTCCCCATGATATTGCCATGATATCCCCCTCAGTTCGGTGACATCCTCAATAATGTTTGGGTTTGTTAAGGATTTATTCATCACCAACAACCGCGTTTACAATAAATGGCCAGTTCAGGAACCTAAATTGGAGGTACCTACCATATATAAGGCCTATTTTTCAGGCCTATGTTTCAGGGAATATCCCCACAATTCATATGGCCAAAAAAAAGGTTCGTTGACGTACCTCGATTTTAGGGTCCTGAAAATCCCCTAAGATAGTAAGGTGGATTCCAGTGACAAGTTGGTTAACATTCCGAACGGCACCACCGTCTCGGGTGTTGGCTCATTGGGGTCCAGGGAAACTCTAGGATATCATGTTGATTACCATGGAAATATGGAAATATCACAAAAAAAATCTAAGCCGGATGTATCATATTTCCATATATATACCCTCTGGTTATGACTAACATAGCCATGGTATAGATGCTTCATAGAAATAGATGGTTCCACCAAGAAAAAAATGGGTGGATCTTTCCTAAACCCCTCGGCTCGGCTACGAGATGGGGACTTTCAAGCTCTGGTGGGTTTCCACCGACCTTCCCAGCTCTTTGACTGGGATGGGTCAAGAGCTAACCTAAATTGACTGGGGGAATCTTCATGGTCAACTTCGTGGGTTCTAGAAACCCTCTATCATATGTTATAATCTCAATGGATTGGCTTAAGGGAAAATCTACAGGAAACCATAATAAACCATAGATTTTCCCATGAAATATGAGGGGGTTCCTGTAATTTTTCCTTAAACCAATCCATTGAATAATCCCTTTTCAATCCCATTACAATTTCAATATTCCAATATATTCCAAGATGTTTTCCCCGCTTCAACAGTTTCATCTTCATCAGCACAGCCGCAACTGGGAAATATAGCGATGTCGAATTGTGTTACATATTTGGCCTATGCACATATGTTGTGATGATCTTAATATAACCAACAATACTTCAAATCAGATATACGATCTTATGTTTTTCACGCAAAATACCCGTTTTCATCATATCTTCTGATCTTAAATATGGTATATATTTTTCAGCCATCAAATTTAAGCCCCAGTTAGTTTTCCCAACTTGTTTTTATCGTATCTCTTTCAGCCGGCCAAACAACGGCGATCGCGCCTGGGATGGATTCGCCGAGCCAACTTTGGGCTCTCCTCCTGGTGCCAGATCAAGGCCGCAGCGGCCGAGGCCAGAGCACAATCGCAGGCCTGGCCGACGTAACGCCGACGTGGCCGGGGAAAGCCATGGGGAATGTCGAAAAATTGCTGAAAAATGGCTGGAAAATGAGGATGTTTAGTGAAGAATTGGAGTTGTGACAGTTATGTGTGATATCAATGATAAGTTGATAGACAATGATAGACATAAGTAAGCTATCTACTGTTTATGGACACATGTATAAATAGATACGTTGAGTGTTGGAAATGTGTACCAGCTATGGTGAACAACAGAGAAAATTTCCATGCAGAAACAAGAGGATTTTACCGAGACTTTGGCCAAACGAAATGATCATATATGTAATCAGGATGGTGCCCCCCAGTTATAAGTTGGGTTATAAACCCCATTAACTATAGTTATATCTGCCATAAACATCCATAAACCATAGTTATGGGAGTTATAAACCAACTTAGCTATCTAGGGGGCACCACCTTGATGTAGCCCGAAAAATAAAGAATTGATCCCAGCATACAAACACGGGGACCACGCGACAAGAAGATGAATTTACTAGCAAACATGTGGATAAGCCATGAAAATAGGATTTTAACCAGTTGCTGTACCAAGTTTTCTTGGTTGATTACCTCCCGGTGACAGGCTAGCTGGAAAATCTCATACAAAAACCGATGCTTGAATGGGAAAATCATCTATCTGGGTAAAATACAATATTTCACTAACCTGAATTAAGGCCATTTGGGGATGATTCCCCTTATTAACCATGATTCCCAGTGAGGTCGCAGTGAGGTCGTTATAATTTACCCAGATACATGGACCGTTTTTTATTTTAGATTCGCAGAGTGCATCCCCAGTTGCTTCGTGTTCCTCAAGTCAAATTGGACAATTCGATCCAATGCAATCACCGACCCTTCCCAACAACATCCATCAGATGATGTTCCTGCCATAAAACCAACCTTTGGTTGAATTAGAATATCATATATATATATATATATGTACTGGTTGGTGGTATACCTACCCCTCTGAAAAATATGAAAGTCAGTTGGGATTATTGTTCCCAATATATGGAAAACAAAAAATGATCCAAACCACCAACCAGATATGTATATATATATACCTCCATAGTTGACCAACACATGCTGGTTGACTCACATTTCGTAAAGCCCAAAAACATGCCGTTGCCGTGTTGCCAGGATAGTCTAGATGATAGCTACCTCATATGTCCAGGTTAACAGTTCTATCTATTTTCAGGTCGCTATATATACATATACATATATATATATATGTATGTATGTATATATATATATATACACCTATCAGTTACCTATCAACCATCATTGTCAGCTGCTATGACTTATATCCACACTCTAATGGTTGATTCACCAAACTGGGTGTGTCTCTTTCAATGGGGTGTACCTCCGTTTTGTGGCATGTCAAAAACGGGGGCATGATCTTATCAACCACGAGAAACACGGGTGGTACCAGTGGTAGCCTACTTTCAGATAAACCCAACTATCCGTCTACACCTGCAGGAACGTCCCACTTTACAACAACGTTGAACCTTGTTGTTCCCATCTTGGGATGATCTTTGAAGTCATGGGGTGCCCCAATCTTCCATAGTATGGTGGCGAACTAGTCACGAATCCGTTGGTTGTAGGTTAGTTCACCCTGGTTTTCTGGGATTTTTGTGGGATTCATCCACTGAAATAACTAGGGTGAACTAAGCTACTTTAACGGATTCGTGGGTAGTAAGCCACCAATTACCCTCTGGTAATCAAGGCTTGCTCAACCAGGGTTGATATCTAAGTCCTTCTGTTGAATTTCCTTAAACAAATGAAATAACTAGGCTTAATCCACATATAACTAGGGTTGATACATATACATATTATATATATATTATATATATAATATATATATATATATATATAGATCCCTAGTTATATCACCCTAGTTATATCCCTGGTTCCACTGAGTCGAGCGCCCCGAGGCAAAAAACCACCTGGTGATCCCCCATGAGCTCCACATTCAGTCCCATGATCGCACGGAACGCCTCGCGGGCACGGCACCATCGTTTCATGGGAGCTTTTACCCTCTGGTAATTTAACAGTTTGCTATTGAAAATGGCCATTTATAGTGGTAAATGATGGTAAATGATGGTAAATGATGGTAAATGATGGTAAATGATGGTAAATGATGGTAAACTAACAGTTTGCTATTGAAAATGGCCATAGAAATAGTGTTTTTCCCATTAAAAATGATGATTTTCCAGTTCGTTATGTAAACGTTTACCAGAGTGTAACATAAATTGACCATCGTTTTGAAATGTATGGCTTACTGGTGCGTTTTACGCAGGGAATGGATGGGTTGCTGGGGGTTGCTGGGATGATGAAATTGATAGTTTTTGTTTGCTTAATTTATGTATATAAAGATAATAGAATTAATGGTGTTAATTGTATGCAATTTCCATTTCATTGTATTATGTTAATTGTTAATTGACCATTGTTAAAATGAAACATGTACAATTAACTAGCTTTTGACATAATACAATGAAATGTATGGTTAAAATGGAATGTATGGTTAAATGTATAATCTTCTAAAAGAATACAATGAAATGTATGGTCAAAATGAAATCATACATCTTTTTAATAAAATGGGAACCTTTCGATTTGACATCTTTCGACCATCAACAATCTGAGATGAATATGATACTGGAAATAATGGAAAATGAACATTGCACTGAAATGGAAATTTAAGGCTACCCTCAAGTAGACTATGGAAAATCACAAGTCTTAACGGGTAAATCATCTGTAAATGGGCCATTTTCCACGGCTATGTTTTCATGTTACATTACAGGAGGGTAAGGCCATGCCATCCAGCAGTAAAAAAAAATCCCCATCAACACCACTTTCAAGGTCCAAACGATCCAAAATCCAACATCCAATATCAAAATCATTCCAAATGATAGCGATTACCCTCTGGTAATTTAACGTAGCTATGGAAAATCACCATGTTTCATGGGAAAACTCACTATAAATGGCCATTTTCAATAGCTATGTTAAATTACCAGAGGGTATTTCTCCCCTGTTTAGTTTTCAATCAAGCCTTGCCTCAAAGAAGGATTTGTTTCCACTGAAGTGAGGGATCCTTAAAATTCCCAGCCATTGAAGAGGTCATGCTAAAAAAGTCCCTCAAAATGATGGTGGAGGTTCATTGGTGGGCTATTTGAGGGACTATTCATTGGTGAATTTCTCCCTCCACCATCCTCATCATGTTTTATGGCTATTTTCAGCTACCCATCCGCAATGAGTCTCACTAAAAATGATAAATGGTGAAAAACTGGGGCGTACCCATAAAATGGCCATCGAAGAATTGGTCAAAAAACGGGACAATACAAATTATGGCGGCATGGGAAGGTTCTACACCCAACAGTTGTATCCACCAATAACAACTATTGGCAATAACACCTACAAATACCTGAATTAGTGGATTATTCCTAATTATATATATATTGTTAATCCATGTTAATCCACCAACTAATAATTGAATGATTGAGAATTGTTAACCGCTATTCACTGGCTCCAAAAACCACCCAATCCATATCCACTGGCTCTTCACCACGATCCCAATCCACTATATCACTATGAACTGCAACGAAAAACCATATGACAATATGACATCAATAATAATCCAATATAATCCAATAGTCCATAATCCAATGGTTTGCTGCAAATCCACCTCAATCCAATGGTTTTTGTCCAATATAATCCACTATTCTGGGTAAATTATAGCGACCTCACTGTTCTCCCTCACTGGAATCATAGTTAGGATTCGGGGAATCATCCCAAAATGGCCGCAAGATTCAGGGTAGTGAATTATTATAATTTACCCAGATATATGTAGTAGATTCTAATGTTCATTTACACCATCATTAGTCACTATTAAAGTCACCATTCAATTTACCCAGACTATTGATCCATATCCCAATATACCCTCTGGTTATGACTAACATAGCCGTGGAAGCCATGGCCCATTTCTAGATGGTTTACCTGGGTTTACCTATTAAAAATTGTGATTTTTCATGACTATTGATCCATATCCCAACAGTAATGTTGGACGGACAATAGTAAAGCGGGTGCAATAAGCTACAAATAATTTTCAGAATCTGATTTTTCAGCCCCTATTGATTTTAAATTAGGCCTTATTGATTTTAAATTGCAAACATCAACCTTGGTCCAGAGCATCTGCAATAAATGTGGTTCATTCGCAATAGCTACAAATAATTTTCAGAAAATTCCCAAATTATCAGATTTTCCAATACTAAATTGTAAAGGAGCTAATTGAGATTTAGTATGGATGCAGGAAAAAATCAGAACCAGTTTCAGTTCAGCTGTATTTTTTCCCTTCTTCCTTAGTGTTTTTAATTGTGGTTGAATGGTTTTTAATTGTGATTGCATGGTTTTCAAAAGCAAAAACAAAGCAAACCTTGACCAAATCAAAAACTGTACCTTGTCCAAAAAAGCTGTTTTCTTTATTAAACTCCTTTTAAAAAATTGCAAAAAAACAGGTCCACAAAGGGTACCCCCTTGCAGGTCCTTGCATTTGCAATTAAAAACTGGAATTAGCACTTGCAATAAGAAACAACCTTCCTGGCTCTAGCAGGCATTTTTTTCCCTTCTTCCTTAGTGTTTTTAATTGTGGTTGAATGGTTTTTAATTGTGATTGCATGGTTTTCAAAAGCAAAAACAAAGCAAACCTTGACCAAATCAAAAACTGTACCTTGTCCAAAAAAGCTGTTTTCTTTATTAAACTCCTTTTAAAAAATTGCAAAAAACAGGTCCACAAAGGGTACCCCCTTGCAGGTCCTTGCATTTGCAATTAAAAACTGGAATTAGCACTTGCAATAAGAAACAACCTTCCTGGCTCTAGCAGGCATTGTTTCCCTTCTTCCTATCAGAATCCAATGAAGATCCCATCAGAGCCCATCAGAAAAGAGAGGATTTGTCAAAACCTTACAGAAGCCTTTGGGGAAGAGTTGGGATTTTCGATTTACTATTGCAAAGCAGACCCCCCCTTTGCTATTGTCGATGTAACATTAACGGTCGCCGTCAATTCGCTCATCGTGTCGCACGTCGCACCTCTGGAGCGGTGCGAAAGGCCAGCAACGAGGCGTTGTCGCCGTGGCTTGGCCACGACTGGATGCGGTCGCCATCGGTCCGACCGATGCGATGGATTCGAAATCGCTGGGATCCAAGATGTATAAAAAAAACGTATGTTAATAGTGATTAATAATGGTTAATAATGGTTGATAATGGTTGATAATGGTTGATAATGGTTAATAATGGTTGATAATGGTTGATAATGGTTGATAATGGTTAATAATGGTTAATAATGGTTAATAATGGTTAATATCACTTATATGGCTATAGATCAATACCTATACATACCAGCTATTTAGGGGGATGAACATCCATAAATCCCAGCTATTTTGATGTGAACAAAAAAGCGGGATAGGGTTTTGACCCATCCCCATATGATTGGATATCTTAGATTTACATGTGTATATATATATGTGGCGGCGGGCTCAGGGAACATCCCTTCACCTTTTTTTTTAACTTGCTCAGATAAACATGGATAGTTTTGTCAATAGATCATAGACGATTTTTGAGATTCACTAGATACTAGATGCACTAGATAATATGAAACACAAATTCAATGGATTGGATTAAGGGAAAATTTACAGGAAAGCCCCATGATCTTAATGGGAAAATCTTTCTGGTTTCCGGTTAAAATTTTCCCAAGAAAACCAATCCATTGACAAATGGAGGTGTCCTAAGTCCTTGGGTTACACCCAGTTCTCAGCCATGGGAAATTTCGGATGTTCCATGAACCATCGATCTTAGGGTACCCCCATGACTATGGAAACCCCCTATTTTTTTAACCATTACCAAGCATTATTCACCGTTGTGAACAACAGTATTCACTACTATCAGCCATAAAAAATTAACCATTATGAACCAGTGATAATCCATAATTAATCATATATAAGTGATATTAACCATTATTAACCATTATTAACCATTATCAACCATTATTAACCATTATCAACCATCATTAACCATTATCAACCATTATTAACCATTATCAACCATTATCAACCATTATTAACCATTATTAACCACTATTACTCCCTTAATAATCCATTATTTTTAAGTGATATAATAATAATGAGCTTGGTCGACTATCAGCATCCAAAGGTCAGGGCTGAGGTCACTTGAGGTCAGGGAGGAAACAAATCAAGTCGCATGGTGTTTGAAATCGAGATTTGAAACAAGAAACCAACGATTCGCCTCTGGATAACTATATAATAAGCCACTTATCATTGGAACAACCGAATCATGTATATACGTATATATAGTTATTTGTTATATAATCTATTTACTTATTTAGATTGTATATACGATCTGAGTGAATCAATCAGGGTGATCATCCTGGGCAAAGCCTGCACAGCATGAACTTTGCAAGGTGTGGCCTCCGGTTGATCTTTCTTGGTCTATAAACCCCAGTAAAGACAGTTTTTAATCCCCCATAAAGTCCATAAGTTAACATAGTTATAAAATGTTAACCAACTTGGCTATCGAAAAGGGGACCCATCTTCTGGAGAAATCTCATTCTTTTGGAAAAGTGTCCGGTGACACTTTTAACTGCAACTGCCATTGGTTCTTCAACCAGGAAGCCATGGTTCCGTCAAAATGTCGATCCATACCCTCCGAAAATATCTGGCAATGGGTCACCCATTTACTTCGATGATTTACCAAACCTCCATGGAGAATTGATCATTGCCATGTCATGCCACCGGCAATTTGAGAGTTATTAGCCACCATTCTGTCTTAAGAATTGTTAAGATTTGTGAAAAATCACTCTGGAAATCACTATTAACCACTATTAAGCACGAAAAACATCCCATTAAATCCCAATCATCAGCCATTTATAGTGGGATGATCCTACATTGACCATTATTCACCACTATTCTCCCAATCCACGTCTAATTGAACTGTCTTTCCCTACAATGTGGGGCCCCCGTTTTCGATAGCTAAGTTGGTGAACATAAGTCCAATAACTATGGTTTATTATACGCAAATAACGAACTAGTATTCATGTTTTTTTAAACCAACTATAAGTATCATAAACCATAGTTATCATAGTATGGTTATAACATGTTAGTTCACCATCTCTACATCATAAACCCATTCACTATAGCTAAAAGTTGATAAAATGACTGGGGGGCACCACATTCTCTCTAAATCATCACCCCCCGGCCCTGCCTCAACGGCGAGATCTAAGGCTCTTTTCACCTGGCGTCCGACAGATCACTGGGAAGAAAATCATCCATGGGAGGACAATTCTTGGAACAAAGTTCCAAAATATGACAAAAAATCTGGGTCATCTGGCTCATTCACTTAAAAAACCAGGCTTGTCAGCATTTCTAACTTCTAACACCTAAGAGAACATTGTGGTAAATATGAAAGAAACTTGGAGAAACCACCAGTGATTCATGGCAAATACCCGGCCCTTCATGGCAAGCATGGCAACCTGAAGCCATGGAGATTTCTAGGGTCATGGCACCCTGGTACCCCTTCTGTGAACCCCAAGTCATAGCTGGGTTAAAATGGATGTGAATAACCCATATTGCTATTGATCTTCAACATGGGTATGGGTCAATAGCTGGTCAATTCCATTAAAAATGGGATAAAAATAGGTATTGATCCATACCCATATTGGGATGTTCGTGTCGCAACGATCTTTGGATGGCGTCGCTCCGGACCCCACCGAGAGATTGAAGCTTAAAAAAAAGTCGCGACTTGAAATGATTTACCCCTGGGATCGGGAGATATTTTTGTAGTGTCTTTATGTGTCCCAAATGTTTATAGTTGATTTTCCCAGCTACAAAATGGTGGATCTTTCCAGTTTGTTATGTAAACCTTTACCAGAGGGTATCCCATCTTTGGTCACATGCGATCCATGGATGTTTGCTTCCCCAACTTAGTAGATGACCGATGACTGAGACAAAGCTTCCCCAACACGTCACGTTGGCTATATGGGCTGACCGATTGTGGCTATAAGTCTACAAGGATCAATTTTCACAACCATGAATATCCATTAATAACTATGATTAAATACAGAATTACCATTCATTTGGTTCTATTGTACATCGACAAAAATCAATGATCTATTGTGTATCACCATAATTACCATCTGGTTATGACTAACATAGCCATGGAAAATCACCATTTTATAGCTAGGTAAACCATCTATTTCTATGGGCCATCTATACCATGGCTATGTTAGTCATAACCAGATGGTACATTATCCATTACCCGCCAGTAACATAGCGAACTGGAAAATCCACCATTGGAACGGAACGGAACACCGATGGATTTCCATATAGTTTTTGTGCATGTTAACTGGAGGATAAATCCTCTACATCCTCATTGTCCAAAAAAAGTTTCATGGTCAAAATCATTATTTCAGTCTTTTTCTATAGTAACCCCCCATATTTTTCAGATAGAAGTGAGTAAAAACCGACCTAAAATGAGTGATACCCTCTGGTAAACGTTTACATAACAAACTGGAAAGATCCACCATGTTGTAGCTGGGAAAATCAACTATTTCTATGGCCATTTTCCATAGCTATCTCCGCCCATCCGCCCAGGTGGCCCAGGTGACCTCCTCGCTGAAGCTTGGTCGACAAGCATTCACATCACCTTGCGGTAATTTTTGGGAATTCTTACCCGGTCAATGGTGGATAATCATGAGATAGTCGTGTTTCATGGCGGTTGATAATGCTTAGTAATCAATGATGAAGTTGGCATATGCCATACAGGGTTGTGCTCCCCAAACGTGATGAAACTGTTGGTTGATAACCTCCATGAAGTATAGATATATATATACTGTAAAACTAAGTTTTTGAAGCTATAGTCACCAACTTTACAATTCCGAACTGGGGCACCACCTTGTATGGTTGCTATGTACAGTAACCGAAAAGGTTCAAGTTATCACTATTTTGGTGGGATTTTACCAATTTCTATCTTTTTGGGGCTTACTATAAATGAATATTAGCATAATATCTCTGGTTCCTCATATCTAGTTGGAAATGAGAAGGAACATTGCGTTTCTGGTTATTATATACATATACATACATACATACATACATACATACATACATACATACATACATACATACATACATACATACATACATACATACATACATACATACATACATACATACCATTACATACATACATACTACATACATACATACATACATACATACATACATACATACATACATACATACATACATACATACATACATACATACATACATACATACATACATACATACATACATACATATATACATACATACATACATACATACATACATACATACATTACATACATTACATACATACATACATACATACATACATTACACTACACTACACTACATTACATTGCATTACATTACATTACATTACATTAAATTACATTACATTACATTGCATTCATTACATACATTACATGCATACATTACATTACATTACATGACATTACATGACATTACATTACATTACCTCACATTACCTCAGATTACATTACATACATACATATATATATATACGGAATCATATCAGAAACGCTTTGCCACCTTGGAAATGGTTCTAGATATTATACTCCTCTATATAACAACAATATTCATTGGGAATATCAGAGATACATTGTTCCTAAATATCTGGTTCCTATGACAACAATTCGCCAATATGATTGTTATATTATATACATATATGGTTCCTAATATCTGGTGGGAAATATTAGGCAAATGAATTTAATGTTCTTATGAATAATATATAGTATGTTCTCTATATATATATATTGTGGAGAACCAACAAACATGAAGGTTTTTGGAGGATCACCCCAGTATCTGGATAATCACCCAGGCTTAACTGCGCATATGCTATTTCATGGTTATGGATACGAGTTACAAACTGGGATGCATCAAAGTCCCATTTTGAATGAGTCCGATTGCAGGGATTCAGGAGCACTTTCCGTAATCAAAATTCAAGAAATATGACCTTCAACGAAGCTATATAAGTAAGAACCGAAAAGATGGAAAAGTGAATTTTCCCTATTTTAATGGTGATTTACTGTTTTATCTTTTGGGGATGACTACAGCAGCCGTCGAACCAGCAGCCGCAGCAACAGCAAGACCCCAGTAGCTGCAGAACCCAACAGCAACCATCCCAAACACAATGAGAACGCAACTAGCAAGATTAAAGCTCTATGCTAATAGTAAAACAACGCCCTACCCCAAACACAACCTAAACGCCGCTTCGCCACTTTAGGTCTACATGAGATAGTAAAACAGCAACCTACCCTAAACACAAGCTAAACGCCGCATCGCCACGACTTCCACAAAAGCCTTCCCCCAAGCTAATTTCAAGATTTTTGGGATTTCGCCACGACTTGGGCAGTTGGGAGTATAAGAACCAGGTAAAATCTCATTTCCCCTTGGTTCGTCCCCATCGTCCCCATCGTCGTCGGGTCCCATCGGATCGTTCAACGGCTGAGCTTTGGGCAGCAAAACCTCAGGTGCGTTTTGCAAAAGTATCTGTTGGTGAAGAATTTTGTACTGTATGTTTATATATGCATAAAACCTATTTCCTAGACTTATTTCCTAGGATACAATACGATACAAATGCATGTATTATATAAATTATATATCTACTGTATATTGCATACATACCTGGGACATGTTTTAAACAGTTCCTTTCTCCCGAATGCGTAGCAAGGGTTCCCGTTTCACTCTGGGGGTCTGGGGGTTGAGGGTGTGTTCGATCGACATCGCGCAACTGTTCGCAACCGTTCGGGACCGTCCACAACCGTTCGCAAGCGTCCGCGTGAGGTCCGTATGGCCGTGCCTATGGCGAGTTCTGAAAAAGCGGTCACTTTTGGAGGTTTCAGCCTCGTTTCACGTGGCAGGCGTGGCACTTCGTGACATTTCAACATGTTTCATAGCGTGTCAAAATTCGTTTTGTGTGGCAGGCGCAATACTTTCGCATCGTTTTCAAAAGACGGGTTGCATTTTTCGTGGCAAACGCAGCACTTTGGAGACTTCCATCGTCATTTTGCGTGGCAGGCGCAGCGCTTTAGACGAGTCGTGCTGCGTGCTTTTGGCGAATCGCATTGTCAGGGCTGCGTCAAGTGGCAACACGGTGCAAATTCCGTGGCAGGCGTGGCATTTTGTGAGATGTGCTGAAAATTGACGGAAGCCTCGCACTAAACATTGATTTTGAGGTAGCAAAGTTTGAGGTTCATAAGAAAATTCGTAGGAAAACGTCGATTTTGAAGCTACGAAGTGTGAAATGTTGAGGAAGCCTCGCGCGAAATGCTCGTTTTGAGGCTCCAACATGTCTCGTCTCGATGTTCTGGCTTTCTGCTTGCGTCGCTGTGTCTTTGGGGGAAGCTGCAAAACCTGTCCTTTTCGAAGGTGTCAAAGCAAGTTGTAATGTGGTTTTGCGTGGCAGGCGTGGCACTTCGTGACATTCTCATGCGTCCGCAAACGTGCTGAAAGTCATTTTGTGTGGAAGGCGCAATACTTTTGCGTACTCTACACCCTACACTCCACACACTACACTTCACACTCCACTTTACACTTTACACTTGACGCTCCACACTTTACACTTTACACTCCACACTTTACACTTTGCACTCCACCCTCTTCCGCATTCCACAGTCTAGTTAGTTGTACGGTAACAGGAGAAAAATGTACAAGACTGTTCAAATAACTTGTTTCACAAAAGTGTATAAAGTGTTCTACGTGACTTCATTCGGGTTCGTGTGCTGCATCTTGTTTTTAGTGTGCTTCGGTAAAAATCTCCGGTGTTTTTTTAGCTTCAAGCATCATCTGAGGCATCAGCGAATAGATAAAGGTTGGATAAGCCCAGCACGTAGCTTGACCACATGGGCTGGGCCTACATCAGCCCCTGGTGACCCTGGTGACCCTGGTGCTTCAGCGGACCTTACAAGTCAAGTGCGGGTAAAAGTATGTCTATCATTCCTGATCTATATATATATATATGTGTGTGTGATTCATTATGAGTCTATGATGATATGCTATATTGTGCTATCTTATGCTATATCATGATATGGTATGTTAAAATGTCATGTGTTTCATATCGATCTAATATACAGTATCTTCTCGAAGCCAGCTCTGAGCCAATGGTGAAATCTCAATCTCCTGCCTTTTCCAAAAAAAAACTGCCATTCAAAGCCATTTCTTGGGTGAAAATCCCTATATTTTCTGCCACTAAAACCCATTTGTTGGAAAAATCCCAGAGTTTCTGCCGATTTCTTCCGCCCGAGTTCCGCAACCCGTTGCAGAACGGTGCCTGCAACACTGCTGGGCCCACTCTCCTTTAGATCCATGAGGATCGGCCCACCAGCATTCCTCTTTAGGCGGTTGACCGACCCACGGACACTGAAAATCACCGGGGGGGGTTAACATGTCTGAACCATCACAAAAAACGCATAAAAATCTATATTTTTGACGATGGGACCATCCCCAATATTGCATTTCCCATAGGCTAGCGAGCTCTAAACTTACATTTTGGGGGGGCCATCTAATGGACTAACCATGAATAACCCCGGCTGTGAGTCAAAACGGGACCCCAATATGGTCCTCGAAAATGCTGGATAATGGAAATTATAGTAATTCAATATAATTCACTCACCTGAAAATTATTGTCATTGTCCACTAAAAAACACAACTAAAAACTATCTGGTTGGTGGTATACCTACCCCCTGAAAAATATGAGTTCGTCAGTTGGGATGATGAAATTCCCAACTGAATGGAAAGTCATAAAATTCCATGGTTCCAAACCACCAACCAGATTATATTGTTATAGGTCAATTTTACGGTATTATTTTCATCCATTATTGTTAATTATTATAGTTATCATCCACCAACCAGCTATCTGGGTGAATTATCATAGTTCCCTAAGCTGAACATGCGGCATTGGGATAACTCCCAGAATCCTAAGCATTCCAGGGAGGGAGGTCGCAGTGAGGTCGCTATAATTTACCCAGGTATATAATGATTTGTGGGATAGTTCAGACATGTATATAAAATACATTTAAATATATACATGAATGTATATGTTCAATACTCTGCTAAATACATGTCTGAAATACATGTCTGATGGTCTGTAAAAATTAGTGTCATATAATTTTACTATGTATAAAATTACTATAGTTGATTTACCCGTTAAAATTGGTGATTTTCCATTGTTATGTAAACGTGTACCAGAGGGTACAGAATTTTTACTATGTATGTACATAGCATTTCCTTGGAGCATTCAATGCGATGATGACCCCGCATCAACTCATTGGGATGGGAAACGAGTTAGACTCGACCTTGCCATCGTATGAACTCAGCTTTTTGGATGATTTGTCAATGGCCATGCTGGCCAGGAACCGATTGATTGGAGGTACCTACCATATATAAGGCCTATGTAGGAATCTCCCCAAAAAATATGCCCTTATATAGTACAGTACCTCCATATTAGGATCCTGAAATTCCCTTCAATACGTCGTCTCCGGCCTCCTTGGAATCGACTCCAGGTGTTTTATTTCCCTCGATCTCCTCGCTAAAGCCCCACCTGGATGACGGGAGCGCTAAGATCCGAGGTGCTGTCAGTGTGACGTGGTGTGATTGGTGACGGGATTCCCACAGTCAATGGGTGGTTTTAAGCATCAAACTATGGGTATGTCAGATGATATAAGTGGATATAAGTGCGTAAATGATGGTTGCTTAAGAAAGAGATTCTCACAAAGGAGTATTTTTTCATTCCCAAATCAAAAAGGCTAGTTTTTGACCAAAACTAAGTGATTCTATTAGATAATATTAGATATACATAATATATATATATACATATAATTATACAGTATATAGATATCCGCCGACCCCGGCCTTGGCCAAGGCAGGGGCGGCGCCTGGGACCACCGCAGGTGTGGAACTTCTCCTTCTTCGCTTTCCACGGTCAAACCCATCTTGCAGCCATCAAGCTACATCAATAGCTTCTTATGGCCACTCTTGCAGGCAACAGGCACCCCAGCCAACATGCACCCCAGGGCCACACATCAATGGCTTCTTATGGGCGTCCAAGTCTGCCCTTTGCTTCTTATGGGCGTCCAAGTCTGCCGTTTGCCAGCCCTAAAACCCTCCAAACCCTTAAAACGCTCCAAACCCTCCAAACCCTTAAAACCCTCCAAACCCTTAAAAACCGTCAAACCCTTAAAACGTTGACTTGGCATGCTTCATCCTGCAGCCAACAGCCACCCCGCGCCACACATCAATGGCTTCTTATGGCCACTCTTGCAGCCATCCGGTTCTTATGGCCACTCTTGCAGGCAACTCTTGCAGGCAACAGGCACCCCAGCCAACATGCACCCCAGGGCCACACATCAATGGCTTCTTCTGGGCGTCCAAGTCTGCCCTTTGCCAGCCCTAAAACCCTCCAAACGCTCCAAACCCTCCAAACCCTTAAAACCCTCCAAACCCTTAAAAACCGTCAAACCCTTAAAACGTTGACTTGGCATGCTTCATCCTGCAACCAACAGCCACCCCGCGCCACACATCAATGGCTTCTTATGGCCACTCTTGCAGCTAACCGGCACCCCAGGGCCACACATCAATGGCTTCTTATGGGCGTCCAAGTCTGCCCTTTGCCAGCCCTAGAACCCTCCAAACGCTCCAAACCCTCCAAACCCTTAAAACCCTCCAAACCCTTAAAAACCGTAAAACCCTTAAAACGTTGCCTTGGCATGCTTCATCCTGCAACCAACAGCCACCCCGCGCCACACATCAATGGCTTCTTATGGCCACTCTTTCAGCTAACCGGCACCCCAGGGCCACACATCAATGGCTTCTTATGGGCGTCCAAGTCTGCCCTTTGCCAGCCCTAAAACCCTCCAAACGCTCCAAACCCTCCAAACCCTCCAAACCCTTAAAACCCTCCAAACCCTTCAAAACCGTAAAACCCTTAAAACGTTGACTTGGCATGCTTCATCCTGCAGCCAACAGCCACCCCACGCCACACCCCTTAAAACGCTCCAAACCCTCCAAACCCTTCAAACCCTCCAAACCCTTAAAAACCGTAAAACCCTTAAAACGTTGACTTGGCATGCTTCATCCTGCAGCCAACAGCCACCCCGCGCCACACATCAATGGCTTCTTATGGCCACTCTTGCAGCCATCCGGTTCTTATGGCCACTCTTGCAGGCAACAGGCACCCCAGCCAACAGGCACCCCAGGGCCACACATCAATGGCTTCTTCTGGGCGTCCAAGTCTGCCCTTTGCCAGCCCTAAAACCCTCCAAACGCTCCAAACCCTCCAAACCCTTACAAACCGTAAAACCCTTAAAACGTTGCCTTGGCATGCTTCATCCTGCAACCAACAGCCACCCCGCGCCACACATCCATGGCTTCTTATGGCCACTCTTGCAGCTAACCGGCACCCCAGGGCCACACATCAATGGCTTCTTATGGGCGTCCAAGTCTGCCGTTTGCCAGCCCTAAAACCCTCCAAACCCTTAAAACGCTCCAAACCCTCCAAACTCTTAAAACCCTCCAAA